>OU342743.1:199941720-199988761 GCA_910589775.1 Avena eriantha | reverse complement strand
CTCTTTTGACCCTATGCCTATTAATGATAGTTTCCCAAATGTGCAATTAGCCGCAGTAGGGGTAAGCTCGCGAGTGAGCCCTTGGTACGCTGATTATGCTAACTTTATTGTCTCCAAGTATTTGCCTCCAACTTTTATAGCTCAGCAAAGAAGGAAGTTCTTCTATGATTTGAGGCATTATTTTTGGGATGACTCGCACTTATACAAAGAAGGAGTGGATGGTATTATGCGAAGATGTGTTCCAAAATATGAACAAAAGGATATATTGCATAAATGTCATGGTAGTGCTTACGGAGGAAATCATGCAGGAGATAGAACTGCACAAAAGGTGTTATAATCAGGTTTCTACTGGCCTACCCTTTTTAAAGATGCAAGAAAATTTGTTCTATCTTATGATGAATGTTAGCGTGTTGGTAATATTTCTAGACGCAATGAAATGCCTATGAATTACTCTCTTGTTATTGAACCCTTTGATTGTTGGGGATTTGACTTTATGGGTCCTTTCCCTCCTTTGAAAGGTTATACTCATATTCTTGTTGCCGTTGATTATGTTACTAAGTGGGTAGAAGCCATTCCTACGAAGAGTGTTGACGAGGGAAACCTCTCTAAAAATGCTTAAAGATGTTATCTCATGACTGATGGGGGTTCTCATTTCATTCATGGTGGTTTTAGAAAGACCCTTGCTAAATATGATGTTAATCATAGAATTGCTTCATCTTATCACCCCCAAACTAGCGGGCAAGTAGAGTTATCAAATAGAGAAATTAAATCTATCTTGCAAAAAACTGTTAATAGATCTAGAAAAAACTGGGCTAAAAAGTTGAATGATGCTTTATGGGCTTATAGAACAGCCTACAAAAATCCTATGGGGATGTCCCCTTATAAAATGGTTTATGAGAAAGCTTGTCACCTACCTTTAGAATTAGAACATAAAGCTTACTAGGCAGTTAAATAACTAAATAGAGATTATAAACTCGCTGGTGAGAAAAGATTATTTGACTTAAGTTCTTTAGATGAATGGAGGAGTGAAGCCTATGAAAATGCTAGGCTCTTTAAGGAAAAAGTTAAAAGATGGCATGACAAGCGAATACTTAAGAGGGAATTTCATGTTGGCTGAGAAAGTTCTATTGTATAGGTACTTGTCTCAGATTTTTTGCAGGAAAGCTACTATCAAAATGGGAAGGACCTTTCAGTATTGAAGAAGTATGCCTCTTAGGAGCAATAAAAATTTCTTCTTTAAAAGATAATATTACACAAGTAGTGAATGGGAAGCGACTCAAACACTATATTGCTGGGGATTCTTATAATGAAGATGTTGATGCCTTTCAAGTTATAACTCCAATTTTTTTTATCAAGGACCAAATTTAGAGACCTGCAGAGTCCGTTTTCAAATAGGTAACAGTTCTGGTAAGAAAAGTTCCGCAAAATACAATTCAACTATATTTTTGCAGTTTTTAGTCAATAGGGAAAGCTACGAAGCGAAAGAGGGATGGAAACGGAGCCAGGGTGGCTCACACCACCCTGTGGCGCGGGCCCACCCTTGGCCGCGCCACCAGGTGGTGAGTCCACCCCGGACTCCGCCTCCGACTCGTTTTCTCCCAGTACCTTCCTTTTGATATGAAACTTCGTAATATATAACCCCCCCCGGATCCCCCGAGGTTCGTATATCGTGTTTTCGTCGTGTTTTTGTTTCGATCTGTTTCTACCAGGACATACTCTTTGAAAGTTTAGAAGCACAATGGTGTCCGCCAAGGATAAAGGGAAGGAGCCTATGGAGGAGGATCTCCAAGACCCCAAGCAGGGGCTAGTACCTTTAGTCACTTGCCTTGCATCAATGAAGCCCTACGAGTCACTAAGGAGTTCTGCTGATAAGTACAGAGACTTGAGGAGGAAGGTGGACATGCTACAATGGGAGAATAATAGGCTTCGCAAGATGCTGGAAGATTTCCTCACGTCAACTAATAAAATATTACCACCACCGAAGGAGTAATTCGTCATCATGTTTGGCATCCCATTGGTTTGTTCCAAGCTTGGGGGAGTGCCGTGGTATCACATCACTATCTTCTATCTGTTTACCTTTTTAGTAGAGTCATATCATGAATAGAGAAGTTATCATGTAGGATGGTTTGCATTATGGAAGTGTCCCCTCTCTCGTTAGATATATATATCCCTTGGTGTGAGTAGCCAGTTATGGATTATTAATGAGAAGTTCTATCATTTACTCTTTTGCATAGCTTATATTAGTTTTCAATTCGTGGTTATATGATTGATCTTATTGTTAGTATTGGTAGCACTTTGGGATCATTGAGTTAATTTAGTTGGTTTTTCCAAACCTGGCTCGGTCAGTAGCAACACTATTTTTGAGAGTTGAAAGAAAAGATAAGAGTACTCTAACGAAAAATAATTTCATCATCTTTCTTTCTTGATTTGCTCATAAGTCTAGTATTCTCTAGTTAAGATCTTTTGTGCTTCCAAGGAAGATTGCATGTTTGTCTTTATCATTGTATGTATGTTTGTTTCCTTCAACTCTTGTAGTTGCTACCCAGCCTTGCTAGCCAAAAACCTGTACCGAGAGGAATTCTTCTCGTGCATCCACTTCCTTCAAACCAAACCCATGCCATTTGAGTCCACCATACCTACCTAGTAGCATTATTGTTATTCCAAGTAAATTCTTGTTTTATCTACCTCCCAAATTAAACTTGTTATGTGAAAATTAGTGATTAAAGCTCTCACGAACTTGATGGCACACTTTACTTTCTTGCAATTAATAAACTTGAACCATTGGGTCCTTCTTTGTTGTGTATATGCTTGCGCTTTATGAGTTGAAGTTAGCAGAACCATGTATCATGGGGAATGCTTTCAACATTGCGCTGGTACTTTGTACCTAGTTGATATCATGTTCTTTTGCTTATGGATCCCGGCGGTGTGAAATAAAAGTGGAACTTGTAAGATCATGGAGTTTATATGTGTGTTAGAGAAACGCCTAGGACGCTAACCTAAGCCATGCCTAATCATGGTGGAAACTTGCAGCATAACTATAGTGAGCATTCTATGAAGCATCCTCAATAAAGACGTATGCAAATAGCAAATAAAAAGATTGCTGAGATGCTCACTGTCTGCTTGCCTTGTCATTTTGATTATGGGATAGCTCCTGTGTCATGTGCAAGGGGTACCCCGTTGGCGGTTCTCAATGATACACATGTATTTACAATGACAAGAGCTTACTCGTGACTAAAGTTGAGTAGCATGAGGTTCGGTACTCATAAGTAAGGGCATGAGATTTCAACTTATAACTTGTCAAGCATATCCTCTTAGTTGTGTCACTTTAACCTTAATCACCAAAAGATGCCTATGATAGGGGCAATGAGAGCTGAAAGCTAGTAAGTATCATAATTTTTGGGAGCTCTTTATGAGACTTGCAATCCCTGCTTCCCTCTGCGAAGGGCCTTTCTTTTTTACTTTGTAGTTGAGTCAGTAAACCTATTGCCTTCCATCTTAGCAAGTATTTTGAGTTGTTGTGTTCCATTCATTCATATGATGATTTATTCAATCATGTTTCTTATGCTCCTTGTTTTGCACATTGCTCTTATCTTGATGTTTACTACTTTGAAAGCTATCATTGAAAACCAGTTATTTGTGAACTCCAGCAAATTATCAACAATTCTTCGCCCAAGAGCTAAGTTTTCCATTACCAATTATGATTTACTTTATGTATCTTTATTGTGTTTCCTTTACTCACTTCAAGTTGAGTTATATAATAGTGAGTTGTCTTCTATTATGATCTATGTATTTGATGAATGTGATGCTTCTTGTCCGTATTCTTTTATCGACTCTTCACACCATAAACTTGAGGCCATGTTTATAGAGCTCAGTTTTGCTTGGGGACAAGCAAAGTCTAAGCTTGGGGGAGTTGATACGTCCATTTTGCATCACTATTCCATGTCATAATTCACTGTTATTCATTGATATATTTCGTATTGAGAGGTGATACTTATGTTATTTCATCTGTTTTTGCACGGTTGATGAATTTTGGAGCATGGACCGCTGTAGCCAGGATTCTGATGGAAAAGGTGCTGTTTGGAGGCAAAATTCGTGAAGATCAGAAAATCCGGGAAAATATACGGAAAATCCTATTTTTCCAGAAGACGAAGGCTGCCAGAAGGAGGAGTGGAGATGGGCCACAGGGGGCCACACCACCCCCTGGCGTGGGCCACCCTAGGCCGCGCCACTAGGTGGTGTGGCCGCCCTGGCCCACCTATGGCTATCCCCTGTGGCGTATATATTCCTCCCTAAACCCTAAGACTAGGGAAGGGACCACAAAAAGATTTCGCCGCCTCTACGGGGCGGAAAACACCAAGAGAGAAAGATCTCTCCGGCAGACAGATTTCTGTCGGGGGAATTCCTTCCCGGAGAGGGGAGATCGTCGCCATCAACACCACCATCAAGCTGGACTTCATCGGGATCATCATCATCACCACCACCACCATCAGCACCATCAACACCCTCATCACCATCTCCATATTGATGTAACAATTGCGTTGAATCTTGCATAGTTCATAGGGGAAACTTTCCCGGTGTTGATTACTCTTTATAGTTGATGCTATTGAGTGAACCATTGAATTATTGTTTATGTTCAGATTGTTATACATCATTATTCCATATCTGATCATGATCCATATGATGTCTTGTGAGTAGTTCGTTTTGTTCTTGAGGACGTGGGAGAAGTCATGTTGTTAGTAGTGGAGTTATGTTGAGAAAGATTTAATAGTTTGATATTTAAGTTGTGGTGTACTTCTTCTAGTGGTGTCATGTCAACGTCGACTACATGACACTTCACCTATATGGGCCTAGGGGAATGCATTATGTATTTGGCTACTAATCGTAGGGGTTGCCGGAGTGACAAAAACCTGAACCCCTGTTAGGAAACCATTGCACAAGGGACGTAAGGGTCTTAGAGTTTAAAGCTGTGGTTAGGGTTCTACCTTAATTACTTTCTTGTACTTACAGATGTTTGCAAGGGGTGTAATCACAAGTATGTATTAATCCTAGGAAGGTCGGTACATTAGCACAGGTTCACCCACACAACACTTAGCAAGCTAAAGAAGATTAATCAACTATATGAAGCGAAAGCACTTGACAGTCTTCCCCTGTGTCCTCGAGAACGTTTGGTCATCTTAAGTAATACAACCGGCTTGTCCTTTTCTGCATAAAGGATTGGGCCACTTGCTGCATTTATTCCTACTGTCTTTTATTTACTCGTACTTTGTTTACTTGCTTTATCAAAACCCCCTAAAAATCCGTTTGCTAAGTATTTGCAGAGAATTCCTGATCCATACCACTATCCAGCACCTTTCTGCTCCTCGTTGGGTTCGACACTCTTACTTATCGAAAATACTGTGATACACCCCCTATACTTGATTCTATCATGTCTTTGTTATTTGTGATCTTGCATGCTTTCTGTTGTTATTAGCTATCTTGGCCAAGTAGATGCTAGCACCTCCAAGAGTTAGTATTTATGCTCAATAGTGGGTTCATGCTTCTAGTAATCTAGGAAGTGACAGAAATCTCTAAGGTACTAGATGTGTTGTTGCTACTAGGGAGAAAACAACAATCCTTTGTTCATAGAACAATCGTATTGTTTACTTTACACGCAATGCGTAATGCAATTATATGTTGCTTGCAACTTAATACTGGAGGGGGTTAGGATGATAACCTGAAGGTGGATTATTAGTCATAGATGCAGTTGGATTATGGTCTATGTATAATGTTGTAATGCCCAATCGAATCTCAAAGGAGTCAAGATGATTAGTATATGAATGTTTGTTTTCTCGATGTTTGTCAATTGCCCCGCTGTAATTTGTTCACCCAACATGTTATCTATCTTAAGGAGAGCCACCACTAGTGAACTATGGACCCCGGTCCTTTCTTTTATCATCAATCTACAACTGATTATTATTTTCGGTTACTTTCTGCAAGCTTTTACTTTCTTCCACACAATATGTTTAATCCTTTGTTTTCAGCAAAACCAGTGCGATTGACAACCTCACTGTAAGTTGGGGGCAAAGTTTTGTGGTTGTGTTGTGCAGGATTCCAAGTTGGCAACAACACCTTGCAGGTGTTTACTTGCTCCTACTGGTTCGATAACCTTGGTTTTATAACTGAGGGAAACTTACTGTTGTGCTCATCATACCTTCCTCTTGGGGTTCCCCAACGAGTTCGTTATGACACGAGTCAGCACCAGTCCACATGACCGGGTGTTTGCCACCATGCATATCGAGCAATTCTCATCCCTTACTTTCCCGAGTAAGTAGTCGTTCGATAGCTGCTGTTACTTTCATTCGTATATTTCCATCATTCTTTTGGATGTGATCTAAGGATGATGGTTTGTTTTGCGCAGAGACATGCATTGTATCCTCATCGTCATGTACCCATGACATTCGCACGTTGTTTATCACAACTTGGATAGTGTGAAGCCGAAGAACTACACTGACATCAAGTCTGTTCTCAATAAAGCTCTCAATGGCTTCGCCATCAGGGCCTGCCACATCAAAGAACATAAACGAATTAGAGGCTGCCTCACGTCCATACACACAACCAAGTACGCCTGTCTCCGGCAATCATCGAATGGGATGGATGCCTGGTTTGCCATCATTCACATGTTGGAGTTTGTACAGGATCAACATGCCCGCTTGGTGCTAGAAAGTCTCCAAATATGGAGAGCATACATAGCGAACTACTCTGATGAAGATGTGAGAGCTCGGTTCCGTCACATCTAGCAGACAATTGCCACAATTATCCAACAGGATCTCTGCTTTGCGGGCGGCATGTTCTTCCACATCCATGTACGACCAACTAATGCCGAGATATAAACCTGCTTATCATCATGTCGTGATGAGAGGCCATTCAACACGCTGGAGGGCATCCATCCCTTAGTGCCGGAAGTCGTATTCCTCAACCCGCGTCCTTTAAATGTTAAGTTAATCCTAAAATGTCGTTTTTGAGATAGAACCCTGACTCATATTTGATAAGTATATCTGTATATGCGAATTTACATGTTTTTTTCGCTTACTTTGGTCTTTTTTGGAGAATGCTAATGATTAAAATGTCGTGACTTTACATGTTTTTGCTTACTTGGCTATTGACTGTTCCATCGTAGCATATTTGATAAGTGTATATTTATATGAGGCTATACATGTTTGTGCTTACTTTTTTTGAGAATGCAGATGATTAAAATGTCGTGGCAATATATATGGGAATGTGCTGTTATGGGATGGTCAACCTTGTGCTTTGCACAAGTCCAAGTCTTTTGCATCCTACTTGGCTGACTGTTCCATCATAGCATATTTCTATGTCCAACAACCTAGGTATATATGAGGCATGTTTTTTGAGTTGGCCCTATTTGATAAGTGTATCTTTATATGAAGGCTTCACATGTTTTTGCACCTATCATTTAATTACTATTTCCGACATGTGAACTCTTGCTTTCCATTGCCTAATATTTTTGTCTTGTAGATGATGTGGTATGTTGTGTACAAGGGACGGGTTCCCGGAGTCTACGATGATTGGGAAGACTGTCAGAGACAGGTGCACTGTTTTAGCGGAAACAACTACATAGGGTATAACACTATGGCGGAAGCCAAAGATAGATATGTGTGCTATCTAGGGAGAGAGGAGGAACCTGATGAAGACCTCCACCTTCGTTCTGATGATACACATGTACTTACTATGACAAGAACTTACTGGTAACTAAACTTGAGTAGCATGAGGAGCGGCCCTCGTATTCAAGGGACATGAGATTGCCAACTTATACTTTGTCAAGCATATACTCCATAGTTTGTTCACTTTAACCTTAATCACTTCAAGATGCTTATGATAGGGCCAATGAGAGCTGAAAGCTAATAATTATCATAATTTTTGGAAGCTCTTTATGAAACTAAACTTGAATCCATGCTTCCTTCTATGAAGGCCTTTCTTTTACTTTTATGTTGAGTCTCCATCTTCTATCTTTACGCACCTAATAAGAGAGCATAGTGGCCATTCTTAGTTCAATGTGCATTGTCCCAAAACTTGTTGATTGATGCATACTTTTGATATTGCTTGTTCTTAAATTATTTGTATCTAGTCACCCTTATGAACTTTGAAGGTGTCCTATGCATTTATGTTTTGCTACTCCATGAGGGACAAGCTGAATGCCACTATGCTATGTTTTCTATAGGTGAAACAATCAAACGTCTTTCAATGCATTATTATTCATGATCTTTGTTTGTATCCTTTAATGTTGCATGCATAGTCACTATGTCTTATTGTTAGAACTTCATCTTTCATGCTCATATTTAGAGTACTTTGATCCCAGCTTTCAATGCTTGCAAATGGTTTGATATTTTGATGGTGCATGTCACCTCAAAAATTATTCTTCTTTTTATCACTTACCTACTCGAGGACGAGCAGGAGTAAGCTTGGGTATGTTGATACGTTGCAAACGTATCTATAATTTTTGATGTTCCATGTTTATTTTATATCTACTTTGCTTTGCTTTGTCAACACTTTGAGGTATTTTTATATGTTTTCTAGGACTAACCTATTAACAAGATGCCACAGTGCCAGTTGCCTGTTTTCTTCTGTTTTTGGTTCCAGAAAAGCCAGAAAATGAATATTCTCGGAATTGGACGGGACAAAAGCTAAAGTCAATATTTCACCAAGGGGAACACGGAGCCAGAAGACGAGACGGAGAGGGGCCAGGGGCTAGCCACGCCATGTGGTGGCACAGGTCCCCCTGGGCGCGCCACCAGGTGGTGTGGGCCCCTGGTCCACCCTCTGACATCGCCCTTTCGCCTATAAGAAGCCTCCAATGAGAAAACCCTAAAGAATCTGGCCTCCAGCCATGAAAAGTTCCGTAGTACCGCCGCCACCGAAGGGGAGATTCGGGGGACAGAAAGTCTTTGTTTCGGCACCCTGTCGGGATGGGGAAGTGCCCCCGGAGCCATCTCCATCGATCTCCTCCACCATCTCCATCACCGTTGCTGATTCCCATGATGATGAGGGAGTAGTTCTTCCTCGAGGCTAAGGGTTCTACCGGTACCTATGTGTTCATCTCTCTCTCTCTCTATGCATGATCATATTGTGATCATGAGCTTTGTAATCAAGTAGATCTACCTTGCTACTCAAGTGCTTTAATAGATCTCTGCTCTCCCCATGTGTGTGAAAGTGACAGCATGCACACCATGGTGGCACTTAGGCTAGAGATTACAAATACTTGTTATGAGATATATTTGGAGTTGGATGTTTCTATGAAATTGTGGTGTTTGTTGGAACCATCTAGAGCTCAAGGTGATAGTGTGGGGTTATCTAGTTGGGGAAAGCGAACTTTGAGGAGTGCTGTTATAGCCCTACGATGGATTAGAGTGTCCAACCGGAGAGTAGTTCAGAGCAGTATCATGAAGAGAAGATATTTATATGAGAGTGTTCACTAGTGAAAGTATGATCCCTAGGCCTTGTTTATAAGCATTGAAACACCGGTTTTGCAACTATATTTGTTACATGTTTGCTTGCTGCCATCTTTATTTTAGTTTTCCTTTAGTCTCTTCCACGCCATCAAGCTATTTTCTGGCACCGTTGTCTTATATCTATACCACTTGTATTTTACTATCTCTTCGCTGAACTAGTGCACCTATACACCCGACAAGTGTATTGGGTGTGTTGGGGACACAAGAGACTTCTTGTATATTGATTGCAGGGTTGCTTGAGAGGGATACCTTTTGACCACTGCCTCCCTGATTTCGATAAACCTTTGTTAATCCACTTAAGGGAAACTTGCTGCTGTTCTACAAACCTCTACACTTGGAGGCCCAACAACTGTCTACAAGAATAGAAGTGAGTAGACATCAACCGCCGCTGCATTGAAAGAGACCGCCACTACTACAAAGGATTACCGCAGGCGCTTGGGGCTGGGGCGTCGGTGCTACAGGGAGCTACCGAGCATCGGTGCTACAGGGAGGTGCTACGGGGATCTACCTCTAGCATGCTTGGTGCAGCACACCAGGGATAACTTCCACTACCACCAGTGCCCCGGGTCAGTAACCCCGGCGCATTATGCCAGCGCCGGCGCTACTGTTGTATTACCCCCGGTGGATAAGGCCAGCGCACCGGCGTTATTCCCATTTACCCCCAGCGTATCAGCAGTGCGTCGGTGCTATGAAGTTACCACCAGCGTGATCATCGCTGACGCCGCCCCGTGCGCTGGTGGTAGGCTAATTTGGTCTACCGGCGGTAACCTATTTCCTAGTAGTGCTTGCTTCACTTGGTGCGCGTGGTGGAAGAGGAGGAGGAGGAACTTGATTGTCTCGAGGTGGTGGTGGAGGAGGAGCTTGATGATCCTCGAAGTCCCTTCTACAGCTTTGCTCGAGATCGTTTGCATTCAGTGGTGGTTGATGACTTTGGTAGGGTTGAGCATGACAGTTGTTGCGTCTAGCATGGCGCGCATCCTCATCATCGCTTGTATCCCATTCCGGTTCTTGATTGATGTGATGTGGTTGACGATAGTCATGAGGTGTATGATGATGCATATCATTTCGATGGCCTTCACCATGACGTTCTTACTCTTGTTGAGGTTGCACTTGTATCATTGCTTGTTGCAGTGGGCAACCATGTCCTTCTTATTATTGTGGATGAGCATGATGATCATGGTGCCAATGATGTCTTGCATGGTGCGGTTGTTGAGATTGTGGGTAAACTGCATGTTCATGTTGATGAAGAGCTTGGTGTTCCCCATTGGGTGGTGGTGTTTTCCATGACGGGAGTGTGAGCGCTAAGACTTGCCATGACGACTTGAGGAATGCGTACGAGATGCACTTGAAGAGCTTGAGTGATGTCCATGACGGTTGTCGAGATTGGCCATAGCTTGGTAAAGAGCTTGTAATTGAGCATGATGCTCCGCTTGACGTTGCCGATCACGATAGTCGAACTCTTGAAAAGTGCCATCAAGACGGTTATCAAGCCTCTCAAATTGGGCATTGAATTCTTGGCATTGCGCCTGTAAGTTGTGGCACGTGGCGAAACAATCTTGGTTGTTGAACTTGCTACCTCCACTAGCCCCTCTTGTCCTAGAAATTTTGTATAACCACAAGTGAACGGATGGGTGATATTGGTGGAATGGTTTGCTACCTTGGCTCGCCGTAATCAAAAAATGGAAAGGTTGTTCTTACCGAGAGCAAAGCAAGTAGCAATACACAAGACACACACACACATACAAAGGCCTATGGTGGAAGGTTAGGAAAGTGGATAACAAATGGAACAACCAAACGAAAAGGTTATTACCAAAAGTGGGTAAAATCCAACAAAAACAAAGTCAAAGGGAAATGTCAAAATGGTGATGAGCACCTACGACTATACACACATGGTGGAGATTAATGTGGCTAGCACGACTATGGAAAATGAGCAACGAACAAAAATGGTCCTAACAAAGACTAATGTTCGGTGTCGTGCCAATGTTAAGAGAGACCGTAGCATGTTTGCTCAAAGATTGAGAAGCAACAGATTTGCACGCTTGCCTTGCTCTTGCTCGCATTGTGACTTAGAAGCTTTGGACTTTCTTTTGTATTGGTTTCTTTCTTCTTCTTTTTATTTTTTATGTATATCCTTCTAGGTATGCTATGGAGTCAACTTTTACTATTGCCTATGCACTATCACTTTGCAAGAGGAAGCGTGCAATGCTTCGGCAAACACAAAATGAGCTACTCTCGATAGGTTAGGTAACACACAAAGGAAGAATGGTGGTGCAAGTTATACCTTATGTTGATGTCGTACTTGCAAACGTTGGTGGAGGGATGGTTCGAGCTTCGTGGTGTCGATGTCAAGCGTGAAGAGTTGTTACCGAAGATTTGTTTGATGATAGACATGCACACGAAACACAAACAACAAAAGGAAATCAGTCAAAATGGAAAAGAGGTGAAAATTTGGTCAGGGTCAGAGACTCCGTCTATGGGGTGGAGACTCCGGTCTTGCCGATGGATACTCCTGTGCCGGGGCCAGCACGATGAACAACTCATGTCCTTGAGCAGAAATCCGGGCCTTGAAACCTCAAATACAGAAATTTTCGACCAAATTGGGCTGGGAAACGCAGTCAAATGGTAGACCAACTCGAAAGACAAGTTTCTTATGGATATAAACCACAATCCACTCACCAAAATGAAGATCGATAAAAAATGATTTGGGGAGATATTTTTGGTACTTTCGAACACTACAACACGATTCACGGGCGTTGGCACTTATAGACGCCAAGGCACAAACTTAGTCATCGCGGTCGCACTGGTGTGGCCAAAAAAGCCGACAAAGATAACTACATCGGGGATTCTGAAATGGTGGCGGATTTTTTAGCGTGGCACAACGTGATCCGCCGATCTAGTGCTTTTGTAGCGCGCATAAGAAGCGTCACATCATATTAAAGAAGACGACGCAAATTTAGTGTCGCGTAACCGCGCATTATTTCCCTGTTACACAATCCAACATTACTGAAAGTTAATTACATTAATAATAATTGATTTACGTTTATAAACAGATTGTGATGCATAGTTGTTTAAGATATAAAATTCTATTTTATTTCAAAACATAAAACTCATTACATTACATTTCATTATTGCACTCTTCTAATCGTCCGATTTTAGAATCGAGAACGGTTAGAAAAGTGCAATAATCGTTCATCTAACCTAACCAACTAACCTAATTACACTAATTTTTTCTTTGCTCTGTTCATAGTGGTGGATCTGCAGGGCGCTGGCCACTATCTTCCCCACGATGGATCAGGCATCACCACCATCTTACTCCTGGTGGGTCCTCAAGGCCTCACCACCATGTTCCTCCCGATGGATCTTCAAGGCCTCACCACCATCTTTAGCGTGGTCGATCTTCCACGTGGTGGATCTGCTCGCGGTCGATCTGCCCACGGTTGATCTTCCGCTCGGTGGATCTGCTCGCGGTGGATTTGCCCGTGGTGTATCTGCCCACAGTCCATCAACCCGCGATGGATCAGCCCGCGGTCGATCTTCCACGCGGTGGATCTACCTGTGGTAGATCTTCCGTGCGGTGGATTTGCCTGTGGTCGATCTTCCACACGGTGGATCTGCCCGCGGTCAATTTGTTCGCAGAACTAACTCGTATAGAGATGGGATTAAAGAAGAGAATAAGATGGAGTGGAAAAATCCTGATTGAGAAAGTGGGGAGATCTAGGAGTACGGCGGCTGCCGAGTGAAGCAAGAATTTGTTGTGTTATATAGGAACTAGGATTGGGTATAGGGATTAGGGTTTCTGATGGCCTTTAGGTCGTGTGGCACAATATTATGGGCCATGGTAACTCTGAGGGTCTATAGTAGGCTAATATGCTGCTCACTTGTTAGTGGAACACGCTAGTTAGTGAGAGAAATAAATTATTCTCTAAAAAAGTGAACTAAATTATTCTTGCCGAAAATACACATAAGTGTTTTACATATTGCTACCTAAATTACTCATAAGTAAGATGATCTAGAGTATCCGAAAGCGGCTCTAGCGCATCGGCCACAGATGCGCACATCGCCTTAATCGCGCTTATCGCAGGAGCCACCTCGTCCTCTGATTCCTTCTTCACTCGCACCACCATTTTCTCATAGTCGGAGTTGGACAAGTTGTGGACGATGTCCTTCCACAAGACCACCAACACACCTTGTAGCTCCAGCGAGCATTCTTTATCAACATAAAATACGAAGTTGCATTTCGTTTCTCATGGTGACACCCGAGGAACTTACGGCTGGTGTTCACACCCTCATATGTGATTAGGCAATGGGGTTGTAGGCCACACTTGCAAAGTAGATCGGAGTTCGATTTGAAGATACCAGTCCACCCATCTACTTTCAAATCGATCCACCTCGGCACCGTGCCCTGATCGAGAAAACCCAAAATTAGTGTTTCAGATATAGGAGATTAAAGAAATACGAAATTGAAGGGAATATGCCCGAAAGGCAATAATAAAGTGGTTATTATCTTATTCCATGGTTATGATAAATGTTTATTTTGCATGCTATAATTGTATTGATCGGAAACGTCAATACATGTGAGTTTAATAAACAAAAAGGGTTCCTAGTTATGCCTCTCTTATAGACTAGCTTGTTGATTAACAAGATGATCAAGGTTTCCTGATCATGGACATTGGATGTTGTTAATAACAAGGTCACAGCATTTGTGAAATGATGTGATGAACATTCATCCAAAGTATAGCATTACGATCAAAGTCATTATGTTTATATTGCTATAACATCATACGAAGTAATCTTTATCCTTAGACCATGAGATCATGTTAATTGCTAACACAGGAAGAGTATCTTGATAACATCAAACGTCACACCATAACAGGGTGACTATAAATATGAGTTCAGTGCTACGAAGGTGTTATGTTGAGTCTCATGGATCAAGAGTGGAATTTGTCAATCCCGATGATGGATAGAAATACTCTGGGCCCTCTCGGTGATATCACATTAAGATAGCTTGCAAGCAAGTGATGTGATCACTAGAATGTTATATCACGGGGACGAGAAAAGAGTGCATGTCGGCAACGAGATCAAACTAGGTATGGAGATACCTATGATCGAATCTCGGAAATGTAATATATCGCAAGACAAAGGGATTTAGTTACAAGCGTTAAAGGTTCTCACGATCACACAAGTCATCGTTGAATATGCAAGAGTCAGTATGGATCTCCAGGTCCCGCTTCTGATTATTGATCTGAGAGGAGTCTCAATCATGTCTGCATTATTCGCGAACCGTAGGGTGACACACTTAAGAGTTACCGGACACCATTTTGGAGCACATATGTTTCAGACGAAAGAATTGCAAAGCGCAGGAATTGTTTCGATAGAAACCGGAAATTGTTTCGGGTGAAATTGCAGAAAGTGGTTCTGCATGTGATATTGAAATATTGCAAGGGGTTATATGTGTATGTTTGTTAATTAAAGTAATTAACAAAATTCTGAATAAATTTAATAAAAGAGTTTTATTAAATGAGAGAGCATTAAACTTGGAGAATTTTAATGCATTTAAAGTAGGGACTTTAAAGGGGAATGTGAAGAGGCATTTTAATGTGGAGGGGTTACCACCACATGAATGGGGGAGGTGAGGAGTCACCCCCCCATGCGCCGGCCATGAAGGAGGGGCACCCCCTCCTCCTATAAAAGGCCACCCTCTTCCTCCTTCTTCCTCACACCTCCTTGTGAAGGATCTCTCTCCCCCTCTAGAATTATTCCCCCATGGTCTCAGATTAGCGAGATACATGTTCCCGGTGACATTTCTTCTAGGAGGAGTTGCTGCTTCTGCTGGATCGCTGGAGCGAGGAGGTGGAGGTTGTCCGGTGGTTTGAACGTGTGTGCGAGTACGGATGCGCTGCTGAGTTGCGGCACTCGGACTTCCTCACGATCTTGAGATCGGCAAGTGTACGACTACATCAACCACGAGTTCCTACTCGTTAACAAAACTCATTGTCTTCGAGGGTAAGTTCTCGTTGGATGTGTGTCCACCCGTTGCTTTGTACCTAGTAGATAGATCTTGGCGTGTAGTTCTCATCGTAGGAAAAATTTTGTTTTCTATGTTGCGGACCCAATAGTGGTATCAGAGCCTGATCTATGTGTAGGTGCTTTGCACGGGTAGTACACATATGTTTATATGTGGGCGATGATGATCATGTTATTGCATCTTCTATGTATTTTGGATATTGGTGGCATAGTGGGATGAAGCGGCCCTGACCAACCTTACATGTCATTGTACATGAGACCGGTTCCACGACTGACATGCAAATTGTTTTGCATAAGTGGCTGGAGGGTGTCTGTCTCTCCTACTATAGTCAATATCTGATTTACAACGAGTTGCTAATAACTTGGTTATCCTCGTTGTGGTTCATGTTCGTAAGTGAGAACGGTTCTATCTCCGAAAGCCCTAAGCCACGTAGAACTTGCAATTGATAAATTAGAGGCGTCTAGTTTAGATCGTTGCTGCGCTAGTGTATTGATATGGTATTGTTGTAAGTAGATGTATGATAGATACTCCTACAACACATTCAACGTGTAAGTTCCATAGACCTTGGCCTTACACACAAAGGAATGATAGAGATCATACCACGATGCAAATGATAGAGATCAAATGCATGGACCATATCATCTCACTTTACACATTAGATGTTAGCATCTTATACTGCAAGTTTGGCGCTTTTGGTAGCATTGTAAGATGATCCCTCATTTAGATATCAAGATAAAATTTGTTCTTCCTTGAGTATGCACCGTTCTATGGATCGTGTTTCGAGACATCACGTGATGATCGGGTGTACTCGACTCTACGCTTTCACACAACGGGTGTAAGACAGTTTTACACACACGAGTACTAAGGTTCTTACTTGGCGAGCCTAGCATGTACAGACATGGCCTCGGAACACGGACCGAAAGGTTAAGCATGAGTCATATAGTTGATATGGTGCCCATATTGATGCTCGCCTTTGAAGCTACACCGACTCACGTGATGATCGGACTTGGTGTAGTGGATTTGGTTCATATAATCACCAAAAAGGCACGAGGGATGTCGTTTTTGAGTGGGAGTTCATTTCTAATTTGGATTAGTCGAACTCAATTTGTCATAAACTAAATCAAAGTGAATTTGCATAATTTGTTATAGGCATTTGCATCTGTTCACTACCTTATGCTTAGTTTTAATTGAGATAATAGAACTATAGAATTTTGGATATTTACTTTACGAACTGGTATCGTATTGTTTTGAATGTCAATTTAAAGTTTAGAAGTCGTATTGCAAACTTTCAGCAAACTCTATTTACTCCGTGAAGTTTAATAAATAGTATTAAATCAAGAGTAATAATTCCAATGTTAGTATCTAACGTATCATGTTTGCCTCCATGATTCTTGATACTCAAAAGTTCTTTTAATATCGAGGTTATCCAGGAGCTGAAAGAATTGTTTCAGAAACCATCATGTGTGAAAGATATTGTGATATCTGAAACAAAGTTTTTGGTTGCATTATGATAGAGTGTAATTTAGCAAAATACATGTTCTCATATTGTATGAGAATTTGTAAAGGATGGAGATGCTAGGCATCCGAATCTCCCAAAAGGTTTCGGGAATTAAAATTATACTCGTCATTCTTCCTTATAGGCTATAGTAGCTTGATCATGAAAGTTGTCATGATAAGGATGAATAGAAGATGTAAGTAAAATGTTTACTACACTAATAGATTACTAAAGAATGGATTTTTGAAAGAATACCAAACATTTGATGTTGGTGATCCACTTCAAAGTGCAAGTCCGAAGGTATTAGTATTTGACTATATACGCTTTCTACTATGTGTCATGTGAATGACACCACTATTGATGTTGATAGATTCTTTTAAAAGGAAAAGGAATTGCTGAAAGAGAATCTATAAAATATTTGGCAGAAAAGAAAAAGTTGGAGATGTCCAACTTAGGTATATAGAAGATATACATGTTATGGCTATATTCCTTGCTTGTTAAACAATGTGGTTATGAGGTATTGGATACCGGTATTGGATACCGAATTGGTTGGTATGAAGTGTCATACAGGACAACGCAATTCATGAACTACAATGGCCTAAGTAACTAGCAAGAGAATAAGTGATGATGTTCATCGAAAACAAATAAAGTGTTATTGTGTTTTTCGTTGTCGTCAAACCTAGCCTTCAAGATTTGTTTTAATAATTGTTATTTTATTCTGGTATTACGAGAACAATAGTTGTTCAAATAATTACCGTCTTCCATAAAGGATGGATGAACTTTTACAAGTCTAGTGGGAGAAATCACATCCATAAACACTATTCCTAAAATGTCGCAAGACAAATGATTGAAAGATCACTTATGAAGTGACATCGCTGTTTAAATTATATTGGAAAGAAAACATGAAGAAACTCCATGTTGATGGAATTTTGGAGTCTTTGATTTTGATCAATTGACGCATGTGAGACTTTCCTCGAGATAATTGAAACTCCGTCCATAGGCCAGAGAGGAACGGATGACTAGCTTATTGGAAATTGTGCATGCTAATGTGCATAGTCCATTATGTGTAGCCATATGCGATGGATCTTTTTGCTTCATATGCTTTCTCCGAAAATTTGAGTGAATATATCTGAATATTTACTTAATAAGGAAGAAGTATGAAACATTTGAAAATTGTTCAAAGACTTTCAAGATGAAGTGGAAAATCATTGTAACAAGAAAATAAAGAGTTTATGATTCGATCATAAAGGAAGATATTTGAGTTACATGTTTAGCAAAACACCTAAGATTTGAGAAATTATTCCATGATTTGTGTTTCCCGATAAACCATAGGAGTATGCCATATTCGAGAGATGAAATCAAACCATGTTTGACATGGTAAGATCAAGGGTGTCATTTATAAAACTACCATTATGTTTTGAGGATTTAAGCTTTAGATACTACCACTTTTACACTGAAAAGAGCACCATCGTGATCCGTTGAAATGACACCATATGAGTTATGGTTCGGGATAAAACCCGAATTGTCTTTTCTTAAATTTTGCTATGCTATGCATAAGTAAAATGTTTACAACCAAAGTCGGATAAGCACGTCTTTGTAGGTTATCCCAAAGAATTTGCTGGGAATTTCTCCATAACACCGAGGACAAAAGAGTTTGTTACTTGGAACGTCAAGTTTCTTGAGAAGGAATTTTCGTGAAAAGTTAAGTGGGAGGAATATAGAACTTTGATAAGGTTGTTGAACCTTAGCTATATGTGCTAAGTAGCGCAGCGCTGGAAAGTGTCCCGGTGGCGGCCACAATGCTCATGGCTCCCGTGATTACAAAAGGTGTGATCTCGGAGATTAGAGTTCCTATTGAACCGTGTGGGTCGGTAAGAATCAAATAGTAAGATTTGATAAGCAATTCGTTATTGTTTTGACAATGATGAACCGACTACATGCAAAGAAGCGATGATGGGCCCTGACTCCATAAAATGACTAGAAGTCATAGAATCCGTGATAATATCCATACACGAGAAATCAAGTTTCTGAACTTGGAAGACCCTCCGGAAAGGCATGAAGCCTATCAGTTGTGTTTAGATCTATAAAGAAATAGACATGGATGTTTAACATCTATGAAATAGTCGACATGTCGGAAAGAAGTTTACGGCAATGTTCAAGGAGTTGACTATGACAAAATTTTATCTTTCATAAGCGCTATTTAGTCTTGGCGGATTGATGTAGCAACCACTGCATATAATTTGGTATATGGTAGTTGAATAAACAAAATAAGGTTCTTCTAATAGAATGGTTACCTAGGACGTGTACATGACACGATCCGAAGGGTTTTGTTAATTCAAAGGGTGCTAAAAGGGCATGCAAACTTCAATAGTTGAAGTAAGCATAGCGGAGTTGGAATCTTCACCATGATGAAACTATTAAAAGAGTTTAAATTCATCGGAGATGATGAAGATGCTTGCATTTGCAAGAAATTAAGTGGGAGCGCTGAGACATATTTCTAATACATTATGTAGAGGACATATTGTTGATTGGAAATGATGTATCTTGTATTGACACAAGTTAAGAATTTCATTAAAATGTGATTTCGATGAAAGACTTGGGTAAACCCGGAATATTTGGCATCAATATCTATATGGATAGATTAAGGCGCTAATATGGTTGTGCCAGACATACATATATGAGATATTGAAAGGATTCAATATGGAAACAACAAGAAAGGTTCTTGCTGCATGGAAAGAATTGTATCAAGATTCAAGTGTTTCAACACTTGGTGAGTAAAATCACATGAAGATTTCGATCGATTATACAATGATATGTATATATCCAAAATGTCCTATGCTCTAAGTGTTATGAGCACATATCAGGATGATTCATAAGATGATCATTGGACAATAGTAAAGATATTCTTATGAGCTTTGGAAGAACTAAGAATATATCATGTATAAGTGACAAATAGTTAAAGGTAGTTCATTGTGAAGTGTTACATTGATACTAGTTTTGTCACAAGATACAAATTAAATTTATCTCAATTTAAACTATGGGTGGCACAATGTAATGGAAAGGATGTTCCATGATGGATTTGGATGAGTTCCAAAGTTGAGACATTGTGATGGATACTACAACAAAATGCTAAGTATATAAGTGCTATAGTAGCAGCAAAGGAGGGCATTTGTGTTAAATAGTTATTATCAAACTAGGTGTGGTTCAAAGTGGGCTAATACTATGAAGATATATTGTGTGACAATAATATCAACATATTTTAACCTGAATGAACTAAAGGTCTCACCAAAGGACCAAATTTATACAATGCCATCTCATTTGAGAATGAGTGTGATGGGTTCGTAGCATGGAAAACAAAAAATTTCTACCGCAAGAACGAACAAACCCAGATCTAATCTAGATAAAAGCCAAGATCTAATCTATTAGACATGTGCAACGAGATAAATCTGTACTAACCCTTGTAGATCCGAAAGCGTTACGAGATTGGATCTCGTGGTTGATGTAGTCGATCACTTGCCGATCTCAAGATCGTGTGGACGATCCTTCCGGCGTCGCGTTCCGGCAGCGCTTCCGCAGTCGGTCAAGTGGACGATCCTTCTGGCGCCGCGTTTTGGCAGCGCTTCCGCAGTCGGTCACACGTGCGGAGTCGAAGCAGACCTTCCTCTCCTTGTTCCAGCGAGCAGCGGAGGTAGTAGATCTTCTCCACGGAATCCCAGCAGCACGACGGTGTGGTGGTGGTGGTGGTGGAGTAGAGAATTCTGCAGGGCTTCGCCTATGCCTGTGCAGAAGAAAGGAGGAGGAGAGAGGCGGCAGAGATTGGAGTTGTCAGAGCCGAGCTAGGAGGGGGCGCCCCTGCCCTTCTATTTAAGGGGGGGAGGGCGCGCCTGGGGAGGGGGAGTCCTTGTAGGACTCCCCTCCTATGGCCGGCGGTGGGAAGGGGGGAGGAGTCCTCCCCCACGAATCCGTGTCTTGCCCCACCAGGACTCCTTTGATCCTTTCTTGGTTTTCAAGCAAACTCCAAGAAATCCTCTAGAACCTTCCAGAACATTCCGAAACCTTCTAGAATCTCCATACAAACACTCCGGAACATTTCCTAACTTAGAAAATGATCCCCAATATATGAATCTTATTCTCCGGACAATTCCGGATCTCCTCGTGATGTCCCGGATCCAATCCGAGACTCCGAACAACATTCGGTCTCCAACGCACATTCCATATCTACTTAAAACAACTTCGAACCTTAAGTGTGTCACCCTACGGTTCGTGAATATGTAGACATGATAGAGACACATCTCCTATCAATAACCATCAGCGGGACCTGGAGATCCATAATGGCTCCCACATACTCAACGATGACTTTGTGATCGATAGAACCATTTACATACGAAACCAATTCCCTTTGTCTCGCGATACTATACTTATCCGAGGTTTGATCGTCGGTATCTCTATACCTAGTTCTACCTCGTTACTGATAAGTACTCTTTACTCGTTCCGTGATATGTCATCCCTTGTGACCCAGTCACATGCTTGCAAGCTAACTAGATGACATTCCACCGAGAGGGCCCAGAGCATATCTATCCGTCATATGGATGGACAAATTCCAATCTTGGTCCATGCGCTTCAACACATACTTTCAGAATACCCAATGACACCTTTATGACCACCCAGTTACGAAGCGGTGTTTGATGTCATCAAAGTATCCATCCGGTGATGGTGATTAACATAACCTCATGGTCGAAGGATTAGGTTACTATGCATTTGAAAGCTTATAGCAATATGAACTAAAATGACTTGATCTTATGCTACGCTTACTATGGGTGTGTGTCCATCATATCATTCTCCTAATGATATAACCTTGTTATTAATCACATCCAATGTCCATGATCAGGAAACCATGATCATCCATTAATCAACAAGCTAGTTTAACAAGAGGCTTACTAGGGACTCTTTTATGTTTACAAAACACACATGTATTAGTGTTTCCTAATAATACAATTATAGCATGGGATGTAAACATTTATCATAAACATAAAGATATAATAATAACCACTTTATTATTGCCTCTTGGGCATATCTCCAACAGTCTCCCACTTGCACTAGAGTCAATAATCTAGTTAAAAACTTGTGCATTCAACACCTATGACTTTCTGGTGTTGTATAGACACTATTGCTAGTGGTAAACATAATCTTCGGATCTGACACTTCCAGGTCCGTGTGTATTTGCATGTCCTTGCGTCCCTACGCATTACTCATTCTCCAATGAGATGGCATTGTATAAATTTGGTCCTTTGGTGACACCTTTAGTTCCTTCGGCTCAAAATATGTTGATATTATTGTCACACAATATATCTTCATAGTATTAGCCCGCTAGGAACCACACCTAGTTCGATAAAAAACTACTTGACGCAAATGCCCTCATTTACTGCTACAATAGTAGTCATATACTTAGCCTTTTGTTGTAGTATCCGTCACAATGTCTCAACTTTGGAACTCATCCAAATCCATCATGGAACATCCTTTCCATTATGTTGTGCCACCCATAGTCTAAATTGAGATAAATTTAATTTGTATCTTGTGACAAAATTAGTATCAATGTAACGCTTTACAATGAACTACCTTTAACTATTTGTCACTTATACATGGTATATTCTTAGTTCTTCCAAAGCTCATAAGAATATCTTTACTATTGTCCAATGATCATCTTATGAATCATTCTGGTATATGCTCATAACATTTAGACCATAGGACATATCTGGATGTGTACATCTCAAAAATTGATTGATCAAAATATTCTTGTGATTTCACCAAGTGTCAAAATCACTTGAATCTCGTGTCAACACACTTGAATCTTGATTTAGTCCTTTCCATGCGTCAAGAACCTTTCTTGTTGTTTCCATATTGAACTCATTCAACATCTTATCTATGTACATTTGGCAAAACCATATTAGCGCCTCAATCTATCCATATAGACATTGATGCCTAATTGGGTTATCCCTAAGTCTTTCATCGAAATGAAATTCTTAACCTATGTCAATAAAAGATACATCATTTCCAATCAACAATATGTATTTCACATAATGTATTAAAAATATGTCTCAGCGCTCCCACTTAATTTCTTGCAAATGCAAGCATCTTCATCATCTCCGATGAATTTAAACTCTTTTAACAGTTTCATCATGGTGAAGATTCCAACTCCTCTATGCTTACTTCAACCATTGAAGTTTTGCATACTCTTTTAGCATCCTTTGAATTAACAAAACCCTTTGGATCGTGTCATGTACACGTCCTAGGTAACCATTCTATTAGAAGAACTTGTTTTGTTTGTTCAACTACCATATACCAAAATATATGTAGTGGTTGCTACATTAATCCGTCTAGACTAAATATTGCTATGAAAGATCAAATCTTATCATAGTCAATTCCTTGAACATTGTCGTAAACTCTTTCTGACATGTCGACTATTTCATAGATTTGAAACATCCATGTCTATTTCTTTATAGATCCAAACACGACCGATAGGCTTAACGCCTTTTCGGAGGGTCTTCAAAGTTCAGAAACTTGATTTCTCGTGTATGGATGCTATCACGGATTCCATGACTTCTAGTCATTTTATGGAGTCAGGGCCCATCATCGCTTCTTTGTATGTAGTCGGTTCATCATTGTCAAAACAATAATGGCTTGCTTATCAAATCTTACTATTTGATTCTTACCGACCCACATGGTTCTATAGGAACTCTAATCTCCGAGATCACACCTTTTGTAATCACGAGAGCCATGAGCATTGTGGCCGTCACCGGGACACTTTCCGGCGCTGCGCTACTTAGCACATATAGCTAAGGTTCAACAACCTTATCAAAGTTCTATTGTCCTCCCACTTAACTTTTCACGAAAAATTCCTTCTCAAGAAACTTGACGTTCCAAGTAACAAACTCTTTTTCCTCAGTGTTATGGAGAAATTCCCAACAAATTCTTTGGGATAACCTACAAAGACGTGCTTATCCGACTTTGGTTGTAAACATTTTACTTATGCATAACATACCAAAATTTAAGAAAAGACAATTCGGGTTTTATCCCAAACCATGACTTATATGGTGTCATTTCAACGGATCACGATGGAGCTCTTTTCAGTGTAAAAGCGGTAGTCACTAAAGCTTTTAATATTTAAAATATAATGGCAGTTTTATAAATGACACCTTTGATCTTACCATGTCAAACAAGGTTTCATTACATATCTTGAACACTCCATACTCCTATGGTGTTTTGGGAAATTTAAATCCATGGAACGATTCCTCAAATCTTAGGTGTTTTGCTAAACTTGTAACTCAAACATCTTTCTTTATGATCGAATCATAAACTCTTTATTTTCTTGTTACAATGATTTTCAACTTCATCTTGAAAGTCTTTGAACATTTTTCAAATGTTACATACTTCTTCCTTATTGAGTAAGTATAAACATATACTCAAATCTTCGGAGAAAGCATATGAAGTTGAAATCCATCGCCCACGACTACATAATGGACTATATACATCAATATGCACGAATTCCAATCAGTTAGTCGTCCGTTCCTCTTTTGGCCTACGAACGGAGTTTTAATTATCTCCAGGAAAGTATCACAAGCGTCATTTGATCCAAATCAAAGACTCCAAAAATCCATCAACATGGAGTTTCTTCATGTATCCCTTTCAATATAATTTTAACGGCGACGTCACTTCGCAAGTGATCTTTCAATCATTTGTCTTGCGACATTTTAGCATTAGTTTTATGGTCGTTATTTCTCCAACCAGACTTGTATATCATCCATCTATTATGGAATACGGTAATTATTTGAACAACCTTTTGTCGTCATAATACCTGATCAAAATAACAATTATTGAAACAAATCTTGAAGGCAAGCTTTGATGTTAACGAGCAACACAACAACCCTTTGTTTGTTTTCGATGAACATCGTCACATATTCTCTTGCTAGTTACTTAGGCCATTGCAGTTCATGAATTGTGTTTTCTTGTATGACACTTCATACCAACCAATTCGGTATCCAATACCGGAGAACCACATTGTTTAACAAGCAAGGAATACAACCATAACATGTATATCTTCTATATGCCTAAGTTGGACATCTCCAACCTTTTATTTTCTGCCAAATATTTTATAGATTCTCTTTCAGCAATTCCTTTTCTTTTAAAAGAATCTATCAACATCAATAGTGGTGTCATCAATATGACACATGGTACAAAGCGTATATAGTCAACTACTAATACCTTTGGACTTGCACTTTGAGGTGGATCACCATCATCAAATGTTTGGTGTTCTTTCAAAAAAAAATCCATTCTTTAGTAATCTTTTAGTGTAGTAAACATTTTACTTACATCTTCTATTCATCCTTATCATGACATCTTTCATGATCAAGCTGCTACAGCTTATAAAGGTGAATTGCGAGTATAATGTTTCTTTTTCAAAACCTTTGGAGGATTAGGACGACTAGCGTCTCCAACCTTCACAAATTCTCATCAAATATGAGGACGTATACTCTATCATGTTGTAACCAACACATTGTTTTAGATATCGCAATACCTTTCACATATGATGGCTTCTGAAACATTGCTTTCAGCTCTTAGATAAACTTGATATTAAAAACAATCTTTTGAGTATCAAGAATCATGGAGGCAAACATGATACTTTAGATACTAACATTGGAATTCTTACTCTTGATTTAATACTACTTATTAAACTTCATGGAGTAAATAGAGTTTGCTGAAAGTTTGCAATAGGACTTATAAACTTTAAATTGACATTCAAAACAATACGATACCAGTTCGTAAAGTAAATATCCAGAATTTCTATAGTTCCACTATCTCAACTATAACTAAGCGTAAGGTGGTGAACGGATGCCAATGACTACAACAAACTATGCAAATTCACTTTGATTGTGTTTATGATAAATTGAGTTCAACTAATCCAAATTACAAATGAACTCCCACTCAAAACAACATCCCTCGAGTTGTTTTAGTGATTACACGAACCAAATCCACTACACCAAGTCCGATCATCACGTGAGATGATGTAGCTTTAAAGGCGAACAATCAACATGTTCATCATATCATCCATATGACTCATGCTTTACCTTTCGGTATTCCGTGTTCCGAGACCATGTCTGTACATGCTAGGCTCGTCAAGGTTAACCTTAGTTTCCGCATGTGCAAATCTGGCTTGCACCCGTTGTATGCACACGTAGAGTCTATCACACCCGATCATCACGAGATGCTTCGAAACGACGAGTCTTAGCAACGGTGCCAACTAAGGATGAACACTTTATTACTTGATATTTAGTGAGAGGGATCATCTTATAATGCTACCGTCGCGATCTAAGCAATACAAGATGCATAAAGGATTAACATCACAGGCAATTCATAATTAGTGTGATATGATATGGCCCTTTCTTCTTGCGCCTTTGATCTCCATCTCCAAAGCACGAACATGATCTCCATCATCACCGGCATTGCGTCAAGGTCAGTGGCGCCGCTTCATGGTTGTCCATCATCGCTAGCAACTATTACAACTACTTGGAATAAAGCTATTACAAGATGAATAGACACGCAGGTCTTAACATAATTAAAGACAACCATTAGGCTCCTGCTGGTTGCCATATTACAACAAGGATCATTGATACATCAAATACAATCATAATCACATGATGGCCATATCACATCACAAAACCCCTGCAAAAACCAGTTAGACGCCTCTAATTTTCTTTGCATGTTTTACGTGGTTTGGGGCTTTCGAACAATAACGGATCTTATCTACGAAACTAAACAACAACATTGATACAAGTGTTGTCAAATGCTCATTGTAAATTGAATCTTAACTATGGTGGGAGAGACAGACACCCGCAAAGCCACTTGTGCAAAGCAAGTTGCACGTCAAGCATGGAGCAAGTCTCATGTGCGATGACATGTAATGTTAGCCCGAGCCGCTTCATCCCACCATGCCGCAAGATGCAAAGTACACGCTAAGACACTGACAAAAAAAGCATCAACGCCCACAAAAACATTGTGTTCTACTCATGCACCAGATCTACGCATAGATATGGCTCTGATACCACTGATGGGTTCGTAGCATGGAAAACAAAAAATTCTACCGCAAGAACGAAAAAACCCAGATCTAATCTAGATAAAAGCCAAGATCTAATATATTAGACATGTGCAATGAGATAGATCTGTACTAACCCTTGTAGATTCGAAAGCGTTACGAGATTGGATCTCGTGGTTGATGTAGTCGATCACTTGCCGATCTCAAGATCGTGTGGACGATCCTTCCGGCGTCGCGTTTCGGCAGTGCTTCCGCAGTCGGTCAAGTGGACGATCCTTCTGGCGCCGCGTTTTGGCAGCGCTTCCGCAGTCGGTCACACGTGCGGAGTCGAAGCAGACCTTCCTCTCCTCGTTCCAGCGAGCAGCGGAGGTAGTAGATCTTCTCCACGGAATCCCAGCAGCACGACGGCGTGGTGGTGGTGGTGGAGTAGAGAATTCTGTAGGTCTTCGCCTATGCCTGTGCAGAAGAAAGGAGGAGGAGAGAGGCGGCAGAGATTGGAGTTGTCAGAGCCGAGCTAGGAGGGGGCGCCCCTGCCCTTCTATTTAAGGGGGAGGGCGCGCCTGGGGAGGGGGAGTCCTTGTAGGACTCCCCTCCTATGGCCGGCGGTGGGAAGGGGGGAGGAGTCCTCCTCCCCCACGAATCCGTGTCTTGCCCCACCAGGACTCCTTTGATCCTTTCTTGGTTTTCAAGAAAACTCCAAGAAATCCTCTAGAACCTTCCAGAACATTCCGAAACCTTCTAGAATCTCCATAAAAACACTCCGGAACATTTCCTAACTTAGAAAATGATCCCCAATATATGAATCTTATTCTCTGGACAATTCCGGATCTCCTCGTGATGTCCCGGATCCAATCCGAGACTCCGAACAACATTCGGTCTCCAACGCACATTCCATATCTACTTAAAACAACTTCGAACCTTAAGTGTGTCACCCTACGGTTCGTGAATATGTAGACATGATAGAGACACATCTCCTATCAATAACCATCAGCGGGACCTGGAGATCCATAATGGCTCCCACATACTCAACGATGACTTTGTGATCGATAGAACCATTTACATACGAAACCAATTCCCTTTGTCTCGCGATACTATACTTATCCGAGGTTTGATCGTCGGTATCTCTATACCTAGTTCTACCTCGTTACTGTTAAATACTCTTTACTCGTTCCGTGATATGTCATCCCTTGTGACCCGGTCACATGCTTGCAAGCTAACTAGATGACATTCCACCGAGAGGGCCCAGAGCATATCTATCCGTCATATGGATGGACAAATTCCAATCTTGGTCCATGCGCTTCAACACATACTTTCAGAATACCCAATGACACCTTTATGACCACCCAGTTACGAAGCGGTGTTTGATGTCATCAAAGTATCCATCCGGTGATGGTGATTAACATAACCTCATGGTCGAAGGATTAGGTTACTATGCATTTGAAAGCTTATAGCAATACGAACTAAAATGACTTGATCTTATGTTACGCTTACTATGGGTGTGTGTCCATCATATCATTCTCCTAATGATATAACCTTGTTATTAATCACATCCAATGTCCATGATCAGGAAACCATGATCATCCATTAATCAACAAGCTAGTTTAACAAGAGGCTTACTAGGGACTCTTTTATGTTTACAAAACACACATGTATTAGTGTTTCCTAATAATACAATTATAGCATAGGATGTAAACATTTATCATAAACATAAAGATATAATAATAAACACTTTATTATTGCCTCTTGGGCATATCTCCAACAGAGTGATGCGTAGAGACGCAAAGACATGCAAATACACACGGACCTGAAACTGTCAGATCCGGAGATTATGTTAACCACTAGCAATCGCGTATATGCAACACCAGAAAGCTATAAGTGTTCAATACGCAAAGTTTTTCAAACTAGATTATTGACTCTAGTGCAAGTGCGAGACTGAAGGGAATATGCCCGAGAGGCAATAATAAAGTGGTTATTATCTTATTCCATGTTTATGATAAATGTTTATTTTGCATGCTATAATTGTATTGATCAGAAACGTTAATACATGTGTGTTTAATAAACAAAAAGGGTTCCTAGTTATGCCTCTCTTATAGACTAGCTTGTTGATTAACAAGATGATCAAGGTTTCCTGATCATGGACATTAGATGTTGTTAATAACAAGGTCACAGCATTTGTGAAATGATGTGATGAACATTCATCCAAAGTATAGCATTATGATCAAAGTCATTATGTTTATATTGCTATAATATTATACGAAGTAATCTTTATCCTTAGACCATGAGATAATGTTAATTGCTAACACGGGAAGAGTATCTTGATAACATCAAACGTCACACCGTAACAGGGTGACCATAAAGATGGATCAAGAGTGGAATTTGTCAATCCCGATGACGGATAGATATACTCTGGGCCCTCTCGGTGATATCACATTAAGATAGCTTGCAAGCAAGTGATGTGATCACTAGAATGTTATATCACGGGAACGAGAAAAGAGTGCATGTCGGCAACGAGATCAAACTAGGTATGGAGATACCGATGATCGAATCTTGGACATGTAATATATCGTGAGACAAAGGGATTTAGTTACAAGTGTTAAAGGTTCTCACGATCACACAAGTCATTGTTGAATATGAAGGAGTCAGTATGGATCTCCAGGTCCCGCTTCTGATTATTGATCTGAGAGGAGTCTCAATCATGTCTGCATTATTTGCGAACCGTAGGGTGACACACTTAAGAGTTACCGGACACCATTTTGGAGCACATATCTTTCAGACAGAAGAATTGCAAAGCGCAGAAATTGTTTCGGGTGAAATTGCAGAAAGTGGTTCTGCATGTGATATTGAAATATTGCAAGGGGTTATATGTGAATGTTTGTTAATTAAAGTAATTAACAAAATTCTGAATAAATTTAATAAAAGAGTTTTATTAAATGAGAGAGCATTAAACTTGCAGAATTTTAATGCATTTAAAGTAGGGACTTTAAAGGGGAATCTGAAGAGGCATTTTAATGTGGAGGGGTTACCACCACATGAATGGGGGAGGTGAGGAGTCACCCCCCATGCGCCGGCCATGAAGGAGGGGCGCCCCCCTCCTCCTATAAAAGGCCACCCTCTTCCTCCTTCTTCCTCACACCTCCTTGTGAAGGATCTCTCTCCCCCTCTAGAATTATATCCCCATGGTCTCAGATTAGCGAGATACATGTTCCCGGTGACATTTCGTCTGGAAGGAGTTGCTGCTTCCGCTGGATCGCTGGAGCGAGGAGGTGGAGGTTGTCCGGTGGCTTAAACGTGTGTGCGAGTACGGATGCGCTGCTGAGTTGCGGCGCTCGGACTTCCTCACGATCTTGAGATCGGCAAGTGTACGACTACATCAACCACGAGTTCCTACTCGTTAACAAAACTCGTTGTCTTCGAGGGTAAGTTCTCGTTGGATGTATGTCCACCCGTTGCTTTGTACCTAGTAGATAGATCTTGGCGTGTAGTTCTCATCGTAGGAAATTTTTTGTTTTCTATGTTGTGGACCCAACAGAAATTTAATTACATAAGCACGGACTCCGCCGCCGCCCTGAACACATCCATGATGTAGCATCTTTCTACCGCCTTCGCGCTTAGCACCTTGAGGATTCTGCATCTCGATGATTCTACCGTTAGCCGCCTCTACAGTCCCCTTTGTCCGTTAGTGAAAGCTCTAAGAAGAGGTTGTGTGGATATGGATGCATAGTATATAATAGAGAACAAAATAGTTTCGCCGGGGTGGGTCACACTAGTCAGTGAGACCAGCCTGACCAGTCTACACATGCTGGTTGACCAGTCGACAATGTGGGACACACTCTGTTGCGGCACTACAATGCATGTCACACTAATATATGCCCCCATCCATCTACTGTGGCATCACAATGCGTCGACATACCTAGATACCTACCATGGCACCGAAATTCGCCGGTGCCCTGTGTGCCCAGGCGTATAATTGGTCGCCGTGGAAAATGGTGCTGCGATTGCTCATCCGTCGCGTATCCAAATATTGCCAGTTATATTCGCTTATGCCACCCCAAAAATTTGTGGGGTATGAGGGGGTATTTTGTAATGGAATTTATGGCAGAAATCGATGGACGAAGTCAAATCCGTGGTAAACAAAAGCTGCTGATACCAGATGGTATGGGTTCCCTTGTGGATTTACCCTTGGGGTGGCCCGATCTTCATGGATTTGAGGCGGGGAGTGAGGAGAAACCCGATGAACACAATGAACTCAACTCTAATGCAAGGTAAATATACAAACACACGCAAAACACACACACTATTCGATTTGCTCCTGTTGGTTCGAACAACCAATCCAATAGAATCCTCGACGAGAGTCCTTGTGGTAGAATCACCAAAGGAGAGATCGGCAAGCGGGTGATAGAATCCCAATCAGGGAGAGAGTAGCAACCAAGTGGAATTTCAAAGGGGAGAGACCTAACACTACTAGAATCCTTGACAAGGAGACACCAAACACTTGAGGAGGGTCTTGATGACTTCACTCACACACTCGCAAGATGAAGGCCTTGTACAACTCATAGATAAACTATAGAGGGGGTTCCCATCTAGGGTTAGGCACATGCCTCAATTCATCATCAACTCTAGGGTTTCAAGGAGGGAGTGCGGGCATATATATATATGCCATCCACGTGTTAGAGATATTTTATGTATACTAGGGGGGGTACATGGGCCTGACCCAACTCAAGGCGCGCATGTATAACATCCTAGCATTAGAGCTTAGAAATAAGCTGAGATGTGGTGTGTGCATTGCATTCATGCATAGAAAATCTGGATAATTTTCGCGCTTTTAAATAAAACTTGTCAAAGTGATTGAAGCTTCTCTTAACTTGGCGGAACTAAAGTAGATCATCAAGTTGATTGCGATAAGTTTCAATATGACCTTTGCTAAAACCTTACCTTTGGGTAATATAATTTGATCTAAGGGTAGATCAAATATAATAAAACTAAGTCACAACACACTACTTAATAAGGAGTACTAGATCTTCTAGAGATCATTACATGGTATTCCATACAATAACTCATGGATGAATACTTAATATTCCAAAAATGATATCAAGGTATTATCTACCACAAACCCTAAATACCAAGTTAAGTACATAACTTAAGTAAAGAAACTCTATAATTAAATTTTGATACACTTGCTTGCCATAGTTATTCCTACCATGGTATCATGGTAGTTCTTAAACATTAACTCTTATCACAAATAGAGTAGAAAAGGAAGTCAAGTCAAGACCATTCATCTCATATATTTTGTTGCCATATTAGTAGGTGACATATCTATTTAACCAAGTCCTAGTGTCAATTGATCATCAATATTGAGTGATCAATTCCTGACCTAGAACTTATTGACTCTTAGCTTTGACCTATTATATTAACCTTCCAAAGACCTTAAATAAATTAATAAGAAGAAGGAACTAGTTATGGTAGAGTGTGCCATCATCAATGGAATGTGATCCTTAGTGGGGATCAAACCATCTGATGTTGGAGGAGTTAACTCACTCATGAGTTAACTAGAAGAAGTACCTACACCCAAGAGTTAAGTTAGTATTTATGGAGCTATGAGAAAGCTAGTAGTATTAGAGTATACAATGATAATCTTGTTAAGCCAAGTCGATATGAATATAAAGTAAGCTTCCTTAACAAGATAAATCCTATAGAGGGACTAGTACAAGCCTACTACTTAGTTGAATATAGATCTTGATTAGACAATTAGAAGCCTAAGATTTGCTTGATCAAAGGTTGGTGGTTATTATTCTCAAGTCATTTGAGAATAGATGACCAGCTGATAAAGAAGAGTTGTGAGTGTACTAAATTAGGCAAGCCCTAGTAAGATGAATCATCTAGCTTGATCATGAGAATTCAAGCTAGAGTATGATGAAGTATATACCATAAGTTGTATGGAGTAGTTGACGGCATAGTAGTTTAACCAAGCTAATACAAGCACAAACTTGTATTATGGGAGAAGTACCATATTTCTTCTAGAGGATTGATATCACATGTGATATAAAGAGGATTGTAGTCTTGCAAGCCTTGGAAGAAGTTGCAGGATGGATTTAAAGGAACTAATGGATGGAGTTAGAAGTAGCTACATTGATGGATTCATCAAGAGTAGCTAAGAAATGGAATTATATGTAGAAGAATAGAGAATGAGTATTGTTGAAGTGGCATGATCATGTCATCATATGATGATGGATATGGGGGAGTCAGATGATTGTCTTATTTAGGAAGATGTGATCTTTGTGAATAAGATAAGATAGATTTATAGAGTACATTTAGGAAAGGAATTCCTTATCTAAAGATAAGCTTAGTGAGGTATTAAGGTAGGAGTGCTTGAGAAACCCTTAACCAACAATATATCAAGCCATGACAAGAACCATGTCTACCTCTTTGTTCAAAACCCTAAAATCAAATTGATAGTGGAACCATTTCCTGTTCTTAGGTAACCATTGAACAATACCTCTTGGACAAATAAAGCTTCCAAGAGATAATTAGAGAAACAGATGAATGTTTACAAAAGAAAGCCTTGTCCATCTTATTATCTTAACTCTACTAGAAACTTAGAAGAAGAGAACCATCAAGATCACATTAGTAGAGCCATCCCAATAGCTCACTCTAAGTGAGAAATTATCCATGGTCACAAAACATGATGGCAATGTGTCTTAGCCTTAATATCCATCCACATTCATATAGTTGTAAATAAGCATCTTCATTTCTCCATCAATGATTATTATCTATGCATAATAATTTAACCAAGGCTACTCTATGGTAATTCTAAACACTACAAATTAAGTAGGTTTCGAATAAGAGAAATCACCAAATTTTGAGAACCATGAAATTCAAATCACCCTGTTATGAACCACAAGATTTACTGCATTATAATATATATGTATCAATTCCTACATGAGACTAAGTTTGAATAGAATTCTATATACATCACTAGCAATCTTAAACCATTACCATTACATTCATTTAGTGGAAGTAAAGATCATTTTATAAGATATTATTATAAAAAGTAAATCTCTAAAACCCTAATTCCTATTAATAGTTCCTCTTTAAAAGAACCCTTCATATAGTTATGGATTTTGTATGCACAACAAGAAATGAAGAGGAAAGGGTTAGAATTGCTTTATACAATAATATTCATTACCTACAAGATTCCTGGACATTTAAATCCTTGAAAAAACTCATATTTAAAATGAATTTGTAAAAAAATAGAAAACAGAATAAAGAAAAGAAAGAAAAACTGCCAGCAGAGCCCACTACCTCGCATCCATAACCACCACTTAGTGCGGCATCTTCCATTTTCCTATCACTACATCAGAGCCTAGCAGCAGCCCATATGGCCCTAGACCATGTACCGTTTCAAATGTGCGGCTAACGAGCGGGGCCCGCACGGGAGAGACGTCGTCGCCTTCTTCTCCGTACACGACCGCCACCACGTCGACCAGCCACGTCCCGACCACCGTTGCTGACCTCCGCCAAGTGCGAGGACCGACTCTTAGCATCCCCTACTCGCCTGGAGTCTGCCTCCACCTGTCCCATCAAGATTCACGCCCAAATCGAGCTCCAACTCCGCCGCCGCATCTCGGTTGTCGTCGATGTCGTGCCACCATCTTCGACCTTGCCTTACTGTATAAAAGCACGATAAGGATCGCCCAAACCCTAGCTATCTGCTACTCTCCTCAATTTCCCCTCAATCCCTCTCTAACTCTCCACCTCACTGAAGCTCCGCCGCTAGTAGCCGCCGGTAAACCGTTGAAGGAGTCCACACCGGAGACCGTGGAGTAGTCTAGGGGAATCGTGGTGCTCTGTAGAACCTCTAGGAGGAGTACATCGTCAAGCGGGGCTCTGTGGGGGGCGAATTTCTCATTTACTTCCGACGGGGTTCGCGGGAATCCACGATGGTGGGCTCATCTCTGGCAGCAATCGTTGTCTTCGACCAAGTCATCAAGTTCAGGGTAATCTCACGCATCTATGTACCTTCCTATTGCATCTTATCGTGGACCGTGGCATGAGTTAGCCATTGGCCGGAGTTCATCGCTGTAGTAGGGCTCACCGGAGCCAACTCCGTTGACCAATAGGTCTAGTTGCCTACCTTGTTCAACCCGCTACATTGGGGCACATCGAACTCAACCTTCCTCGCCAGCCTAGGTGCCATAATCTGGCGTCGCCGCCGTGCTCCGTCAAAGTGACGTCAGATGCCGGCGAGGTGACGTCATCCTTGACCGGGTCCGCCTGTTGACTAGTCCATGCCCAGGTGGCATGTGACGTGGTCCTGGCCCCGCTTTTCATTGACCATGGGTAAAAATTGGTTAGGTAACAAAATTTATAGTGACGTTAGAGTGATGCAAGAAATCCTTTAAGATTTGGTAAATATTCCAGAAAATAATAAAATCTTAGAAAAATCATATCTTTTGTTTTATAATTCATACAAATATATAATATATATCAAAATGTTCAGAAAAATAAAATCTATAATTTAAACCTATTATTATACTTTATTTTCCAACTTAAATGAAATAGTTATTATTATTATTAGCAAATATTCTATTAAGGATAAATCATTAAAAAGCATATACTGTTATTTAAAAATTCATAAAAATAAGTATAATATATCAAAATTCTTAGCAAAACAAAATATATATTTATAAACTTGTTTCACAAAATTTTGTGATACTTAACTAAATATGTATTATTTATTTAGTATTTATAAAGTAATAAAACTGATAAAAATCATATCTTATTAATTAAAAATCATAAAAAAATTATAATATACCAAAATGATCACAAAAATAAAATCTACATATTAAAATTAATTACCTTTCACATTTGAAGTAAAATAAAGGCAAATGTTTAATAAGTCTTGTCTAAACCATTTTCTTTTACTTTAATACATTAGAAATACATAAATCTTTACTTTGCCTTTATCATTATTTGTTTAAAGTGTAAAAGTATAATAACAAATTTAATTAATGTTCAAGTGAAGTAAAAAAATAGATCTAATCATTTTAAGATGTATATCCTAAAATTACTATTAAGTGTATCTTAATTTTCCAAAAAAGATTTTATTAATTATAAAACAACAACAATAGTATATTGTTTATCAAAAGGATTCTATTCACTTATAAAATCATCAAGCTCATATTTACTAATTTTTCTACTAGTCTAGAAAACTACTTAAATTTAAACCATGTTCTTAAGCAATTAAAGTAATGCCTATTTTGTACTTATGAAGCATAACCTTAAGAAAACACGAATTCTATAAAAGCAATAATTCTCTTATTTCATATTTATAAAACATTAAGAACTGAACCACATATAATTTAATACCTTATCCAAAACATAAAGGTTTCCACTACATGTGTTATGCTTATTCAAAGTTCAATGGTGATTCTCTCTATTTCAAAATATCAAATAACACTACTCAAGCAAAAGAAATAATACTTTTGTTTCACCTTCATGGAGTAATATAAAGTGTCCTCTCATATTACAAAATATATGAGTCTCCACTTGCTAGTGGAATAGCTATTCAAATATGGTAATTATTTTCTTCTTTAATACTCATAACTAGTAAGAAAACCTTAAAGTGTTAGCTTTAAGATTAAATGCTTTTACTTGTAAAGTAATCTCTTCGTCAAAAGTTATTCTTTTAAGAAACATTAAAAGTAATCCTTAAGAATTTATATAAAGGCTCTAATTGATTAATAATGTTGCTTAAGAAATCTTTTAAATACCATGCCCCATTTGAGTGCTTTAATATTGTATGCTACTTATTGTATTTACATATTGTTTCACACACTCTCACAAGCCTTAATAAGAAGCACAAGTGTGAAGCTGGTATAAAAATACAACACATTCTAAAGAAATCATCACAAGCTTCAAACCCTAGATCAGATACAATTATTTTGGGGATTCACGTTTATCAAACTGCCTTACATTATTTATGCATAATTGCATCCTGTTTCTTTAAACATTTGTCCTTACCCGACCAATGATGTTATTTCCAGATTTTGGATCTTCTAGTATCTTGAAGACCGTGAGTGCATAATCTTGCAATCATAAAAGGCAAGTTCACACTTACTCATGTCCTTTGATTATTTTCTATCAAATGCTTGTAACTCAAATGTTGTCATCACCTGCATTTCAAAAAGGTTAGAAAACACTATTTTCATAATAATATGATTATGGATTATTAAACAAGAGGTAATAATCTACTAATACAGTTCCAGTGGTAAAGAAACATAATATCTAGGACTTAACAACCAATGTCGCCGGTGATTCTAGCGTCGTATATTACGCGTTAACCATGAGATCTGGAATGGGACGGAGAAGTCAGCTAGATCTTCTTCCTTTCGCATGGACGGATGACCTTATCGTGAAACTACAGATTTCTCGTGGAGAATCCAGCACATGGGTGGGACCCCTTAGTGGCCCGCGATATAGGTGTCTAGATTATCTGTGCATAGCTGTCTTGGTGGAGGTTCACCATAGCTGATGGTGGCTGCCAGGCAGAGCTGCTTATAGAGTCTTCGAGAGGCTACCCGGACTGTACTCGTGGTAGAGCTCTTGGGGGATCGTGTCTTCATGCGCGGTCGCGAAGAAGGGCGGTGATTGGCTTGGATCATCTACTGGGCCCCACATTAAGGAATTGTGGACGAGATTAAGCTTCCCGGTTATGCAACAAGGATTTGGTCTCTCATGGAAAAAGTAACGCACATCTGCAGAGTGTAAGAACTGTAACTTGCTACTCCCTATTCTAGGAAGGAGCTACGAACACGACAGGAAAGGAACTCCATGAAAGTTCTGGTAAACTTGTGAAGGCTGACGGACATAGTTTTCCGAATAAAAGCAATCTTTGAAGAAATGTTTACAAAAACCTGCATTGCTTATGATCTTTGGTCTATGGCTATAGAGATAGTGCATCATACACTCCTTTTTCGTGAACTTGCTGAGTACGCTCGTACTCAACCGTACCTTCTTAACCCTTGCTATGTTCTAAGACGTTGAAGACAACGTCAACATCAATTTCTGCTCAAGAAATCATCATCAACAGCTCAAGTCTTTCAATAAAGTCAACGAAGTCAGCATATACATCAACCGGAGTAAAGACGAAGCTCCTGAGTAGATATGAATAGATTCTCTAGTCACAAAATCTACTTCCGTAGAGCATTGTATTAGTAGCAATTGTAGGCCAGATAGTTTAGATGCTAGTCTTATTAGCCAGATAGTTCTGAGTTATTATTTTTGGTTCTTCTTTGTAAGAAGTTTCTTCCTCTCCCTTTAACCTAGAGTGTTCTCTGGATCTTTTGTAAGAGTCGAATTGTAATATATAGTCATGTCTTGGACCTGTTGTATTTCTATTGTATCACTCTGAGGGATGTAATACTAGTGAACGGTGTTTCACTGGTGATTGCCATGCGTTGGCTACATCGATGCCAATTGAAATGACATTTACAATTCCATGAGAGCCAAATATGTTGGGTGCATAATCTCGCTTGAATACCAGTATGCCGACAAACAATGGTGGCTACCAAACGAGTATAGTACTACAAACAAATACTCCCTCCCCCTTGGATCCAAATTCTAAACAAATCTAATTATACGTACATTAATTTTGAAACTCTCGTTTCCTCTCTTCGCATGTCACGTACTCCTGTCTCCTCTTCTCCCTTGCGGATCCCCCAAATCCGCCACGATTTCATCTCCGTTCGCCGCGATCCATCCCTCTCTCATCCGCGGCATCACGATGTACCTGACTATGGAAACGTGTTCACGCAATCACACAGGTTTCCGTAAAAAAAAAAAAAAAACCCGACCTTTCTCTATCCCGACCTGTCAGAACAGAGGGGATCAGGGGAGCGAGCATCCGCAGCCGCAGCAGCACGCGGTCACCGCTTGCAGCCGCAGCATATCCCCTGGCGGCGCAGGTGCCGTGAGAAGAGGAGAGAACAGGAGATGGACCTCTCACACCACACCCCGTTGGTCGCTCCAACCAGCGCGACCAATTGAGTTGACCACCATTTCCTCGCAATTTCCTAACACCGAGCACGCCCGCGTCGCGTTCGACGTAATGCATGACTGACGCCGGTGCGGCGCGACCCTGCACGTGGGCCTCCTCGCTCCCCCACTCCAGTCCGGGGGTTGACATCGCCAGGACCGCGACGCCGAGCTGTTTGCGGGTGGGAGTTAGGGAGGAGAGAGAGAGAGAGTCATCACCTCACCCACCATTTTTCTTGACCTGGCGTCTATCTTCCTGCCAAGTCACGTGTTCCTCGCTTCTTTCTCCCATCGTCTCACCCCCTTCTCTTCTCCGCTGAATTCTTCGCTGAAGCGTTTCGCGGAAGATCCGGCCGCCTCTCCTGCTGAAATTTCTGGAGCAAGAAAGCCAAACAGACAGAACCAAGATGGGGGATCTTTGTTGAATTGCTGGATCTTGGTGAGTTCTTACGGAGCTATTATTTTTCTGCTCTTGCTAAATCAGGATGACAGTTGATTGTTTCCAGTTTCCGCCAACACAAAAAAGTTATTTTGGCTGCGCTTGAGTCTTTTCTATGGGTGAATTTGTAAGCTATGCAACTTTGGTGCTTTGCCTTGTGAGGACCGGCACGCTGACTTGTCTCTGTTCAAGTGCAGGCGTTGAGCGTGTGATGAGCGGGAGCATCAGAAGGGTTTTGTCTTCTCTGTATACATCGCCAGTGATTCTTCTCCAGTGAGGTTTTTGCCCCTGTTGGACTGAGAGATCGAGGTATTTATTATGCCGCCATGCTTTGCATCTCGCACTATATGGGAACTGCAGGCCATCATCACTGCACAACGGACACTCGCCATGACACCGTCCACACATTATTTGTTTCCTAGAACATCACTGTCTACTATTGAAGTCTATATTCCAAAGGACTAACAATGAAATGAACAAATGAGATACGAAAGAAGATGCATGATTTCAACTTAAAATTTAGATCCCCTCATATTTGGAATATAATGCAAATAAGAAGCTCATCTGTAGGTTCCTCTTAGTTTATTTCTTCATGAATTTACTTTCTACTCCAGGCAGAAGGGTCTTCATATTCGGGTGAACAAAATGGATCGTCACCGTCCAAAGGATCTTTATCATCGGGTGAACAAAATGGATCTTCATCCTCCAATTAGAAAATATATGGGTTTGTTGAGCAAAATTGTCAAAGGTTCTGTAAGTAAAGTTACAAGAGGACAGTATGATGCAAACTTTGGCGAAGGCTACTCAACTCAGCACGCTAAGTCATATGTACTGCCCAAATTTGCCTTTTTCCTCTTTGGTTTAAAGAGCTCGTTGTAAAATGTACATTTAGAAACATGCAGAAGTGAATCATGACTCTTCAGGATTGGATTCCAATTAGTATTATAAATTACTCATGCAATAACGTGTTTGTTTACTCTCTCAGTTTGAAATTGCTCTTCTTTGTGACAAATCATATGGGATAAAAACAGCTGTGGGAACTTTAAGCTCGAATGCTTTATTTACTTGACTATTGCTAAGTTGGCCCTAATTACTGTAGGGTACACATGCCAGTAACACTGATGACATAGATCGTGCTATTGCATTATCCTTATCAGAGGAAGATCGAAAGAAGGGAAAGGCCATTGGTTCGTATAATCCTATCTAAGCCAGTTTGACAATCTCTAATTTAGAGATTATTTTACCTGGTTACATGTGTCATTAAATGACCATGTCCAAATATGCATTGATAGAGAACATATTTACATTGTTTTGCCATTTTCTTTTGTTTATGACCCTGATACTGATGATCATTTAGGGGAGGATGAAGAGTTTGCACGGGCTCTGCAAGAAAGTCTGAAGGATGAACATCCTCTTCGTCAGAATGTTCCGGCGGGAGATGTTCACTCAGATAGTACTCCAGCGACTAGCTTACTGCCCGATATCTTGCCCTCGGGTAGATCGAGGTTTTTTCTATAATGGTTCATTATGATACATTACTAGTTCCATGCTGATTTAAATAACCGTTGTCGACAAAAACAAATGTTTTGCTTTTTTTTCAAAGGCACAACTAAGTGATGCTTGCGTTACATGTTGCATTAGTGAGGTATTGAATGGCAATCTACTGGGGATTATGTGATGATTTTCTCTACCTAATTTATATTAGAGAAAAAAAACATGCAGATATATTTGATTGAGATGTGCTTAACTTAGATCCATTGCTGTAACCTGTAACTTGTTGATCCCAAAAAAGGTGAGAACAATTAGGATTTTGGATGTATCAACTTGGGGGTGAAGCAAAATTTCAACATGTAATATAATAGCAGTGAGCCATTGATTCATGACCAGCTTCTTAGCATGATATGTGAAGGTACAGGCATGTTGCATGACAGCAGTTACTAGGCCGTTCTGTTACGAAGCATCTGACTTGTGAATATGTGATTCATATTGTTTCATACATCATACCGTGCAACCTACTTTATACAATATATAGAAACAGAAGAAAGATTATATAAACTTCTAATTTAAATCATATTGCTAAGTCAAAGATCAGGATGGCATTGGGATAATGGATCAATATTTATGTTTCAAAAAAGTTTTTACCCCACCAAGTGCAAGTAACAACGACTTCTTAGGCTCCTTCCTGTGAAGGGCGCTACTTACAGTAGGATAGCTGAGTTTTTTTCCAAGGGTACGGGTTGTGAAAACTTTTGAATAAAAAATTCAAGTTCGGAATGACTTAGGCATTGTTGAGACTTGCCGGTGGATGCGGGTAAATCCAGTTAAGTGCTATATGGTGGAACTTTCCCTGGTTATGACCATTTGATTAGTGCTGGGAGCATATGCACTGGCTTGTTGTTGGGTTGGTTATGGGTAAAAAATATATATGCATTGTCCCAGAAATATTTTATTTATTGGTTATCACTACCTCCATTCCTTATATCTTTTTCCAGTATCAATGTGGTCTCTTGTACAAACTTTGACCATACATTTCCAAGTATATGTTAGTAAAAGATTATTGAAACTCGTAGTGAAATTGAAGTAGTTTTCGCAAAAAACTAGCAATGTTGTTAAGGTGACAAATATAAATACTTTTGTTAGTCAGACTTTTCAAAATTTAACTGCATAAATGACATCTATCTTCCACTTGGCTTTAAGTCATGACACAATTCTCTCTTTGACTTTGGCACTGTAAAGTCATACTCTTATACTTGCAATATGGAGTCAGTTGTCTCCTTGAGTTTTCATACCCTTATTCTAGAGTAATATAGTGGAAACCTAGGGTCCTCAGAGCTCTACTCTATTGCAGGACGGTAGAATCATTGGCATCTGTCTCCAGTTTTTCCGCCAGGATTTTTTCTGTATTATCAACAGATATTGTGCACCATTTTTACTTGTGTAGGGTTTGTGCTGGATGTAAAACCCCACTTGGGCATGGACAGTTTCTCAGTTGTATGGATTCTGTTTGGCACCCTCACTGCTTCAGGTGTTCATCTTGCAGTACGCCAATATCAGAATACGAGGTACAAAAACATAGCCTACTTGGTTTTACGTACTTCAGTTTGTGATAAAATTGTTAATGCCAACCTTTCTGTTGGCAAGTTTGCAGTACATGAAGATCATCCATACCACAGTTCCTGCTACAAGGAGCTCTTCCATCCAAAATGTGATGTTTGCAAGAGCTTTGTAAGCATCTTTTTTTCAAGTTTATGAACGAGCTTGAGTATTTAGTGGTGGCTATTTTTTTTATTTGTTGAACTGTGCTGATACGTTTTTTTTACCAGATTCGAACAAATAAAAATGGTTGCATTGAATACCGATCCCATCCTTTCTGGCTGCAGAAGTATTGTCCTTCGCATGACAATGATGGTACACCAAGGTGTTGCAGTTGTGAACGAATGGAGGTTAGGGTTATAACTAGACCGATCAGAAATTAACTGGTAGTTTACTTAGATTATAGCTGCTCCAATTCATACATGTGTGTCTGTTCTTAGAAACAGGATTGTACATTTGATGTTTTTTAAAATTTGTGCTATTCATAGTGCACATATTCACATTTGGTTAGTCTAATGGATATTGCTTCTTCCATTTTTCATCAACCCCAGCCAATGGATGTCAAGTACATCACATTAGAGGATGGCCGGAAACTCTGCTTGGAGTGTCTATATTCTTCAATAATGGACACGAATGAGTGCCAACCAGTATACATTGATATCCAGGAATTTTATGAGGGTTTGAACATGAAAATTGAACAACAAGTTCCCTTGCTTTTGGTTGAACGTCAAGCTTTAAATGAAGCGAGGGAAGCAGAGAAAGTGGTAAGTGACATGATATCCACCATCTTGCAATATGATTTTTGTAATGTATGTTGATGAACTAATTAACCTTTAACCTCCTTGATAGGGGCATCACCTTCCTGAAACCAGGGGTCTCTGCTTGTCAGAAGAGCAAATTGTCAGAATGGTAAGTTATTAATACATCTTCTTGTATGTGAGCTTGATTCTTATGAGCATTCATGGTTAAATAATGTAACACTATACAGATATTGAGACGACCAATAATTGGACCAGGAAACAAAATCATAGACATTTCTACAGGACCATACAAGCTAGCTCGGCGGTGCGAAGTGACTGCAATTCTTGTACTCTATGGTTTGCCAAGGTAAATTTAGTAATTTTCATTTTTTTTCCCCAAATTGAGCATAGCTGATTGTAGTTCATGTTGATCGATGCTGATTCTGCATCGGTCTACAGACCAGTATGAAGTTCTTGTTGCGGCTTGTGCATTTTATTTTTCCACTGATTTAATTGCATGCAGACTGCTCACTGGCTATATTCTAGCTCACGAGATGATGCATGCATACCTTCGACTTAAAGGTTACTTCTGTTGTGCATGCCTGTTTTCTTTTTGCAGCATCTTGTATCTCTCGTACTTCTATCTACGACTACGGGTCCTCAAACACTGCCGCTTCTATTATACTGATATCTATTATTGGCAGGATATCGAATCATTAGTCCAGAGGTTGAAGAAGGCATCTGTCAGGTTCTAGCTCATCTCTGGCTTGAGTCTGAAATCGTATCCGGTTTCAAGTAGTAGCATTGCAACCACCTCTGCAGCAGTAGCAGTAGCAGCAGAAGCTGAAGCAGAAGCAGAAGCAGCCGCAGCTTGCAGCAGTAGCAGCAGATGCAACCGCAACATCTTCAGAATCCTCCTCGGCGAAAAAGGGTGAAAAGACCGACTTCGAGAAAAAACTTGGAGGATTCTTCAAGCACCAGATTGAAACAGATCCCTCTGCAATATATGGAGATGGTTTCGAGCAGGCATGAAGGCAGTTGAGCGCTATGGCTTGAGAGGTACCCTTGATCAGATCAAGCGGACAGGTACTTTTCCACGTTGAGGCAGGGTTGTCCCTTCAATATGTGATTGAGCATGGGGGCATATATACTATGAGGATTTTTTGGTTTCAAAGTTTGGTATACCAAAGGGTATATACATTAAATGACCAATAGAAGACAGAAGAATGGAGAATTAGTCATCATATACTGTACCATAAATTTCGTAGACCTTTTGGGTTGTGCTTGGGTATGAAGTTGATAGAATGATGGCAAACAGGGGGTGCTGAGAGTGTGGTCTTTTAGCAGTCCAGACTCTTTTTTGTATAACTTACACTCTTTATCCATTGGTGATTAGAGTTACATCAGGAACCAGAAGAGGTATAATCGGTTTGCTGGTGGTTCATCTAGCCAGAACTTTTATGGCTGTGTTCATATGCAGAGTATTGATATTGAGATGCAAAAGGAAATTTGATGTATTTTGATGTCTTAAGCAATATCGTTCTTCATTGTGTGCATGCAGTCTTTGACATTAAAGTTGGACTAAATACATGTCAAGGGCCAACTATAAATATATACTGTACATGGAGATCCTAGTCTCGTTCAGTTAATTGATGGGAAAGGTTGTCGTTAATTTGATGACTTTCTAATGAAGTAGGGTATTGTATAATGGTTGATAAAATCCTTTTATTTTAAACTTGCCGTGTAACCTCTTCGTTGAAATTTAGTCTTTACTTTACAATTGCCGCTATGATTGAATGCAGTTCGGCACGCCCCTTGTGCTGTCAAAGTAAAAAAAAAAGGAGGAGATCAATGATGCCCATAGTAATCCCCTCTTGGATGGTGAGTGAATGAACACACGTAAAGGAAGGTGTACTCTCCCGATGGCAGCTTGCTGATGAAGTGACGAGTGCTACTTCATACAGGTGCAACATTGGTGGATGATCTACTGGCTGAATTTAGGTTGCAGCCAGTCATTCAACTATTCAAGTACAGTTCTAATGTAGCGGCCATATTAGAGCAACTCTAACGGTACTTGTAAACGAGCCAAAGCTGTTAAATTCCGGTTTGCGAGCGAGCTAGCGGGGCCTGCACTTCGGGCTGGCCTGTAAAATGGTTTTCGGTGACCCGTTTAATCGGGAAGTGGGTCAGTAGAAATACCGATCGCGGCGACAAGTGCGGGTCGAAACCCTCACTCGCTACCCTAGCAACACCGCTCCACCGTCGCTAGCACGTCGCAACCACAACCTGCAGCGAGCAATTCCTCGAGCGTCGGCGGTAGATCGAAGAAATGTTCAGCAGCCGCACGAGGTTTGGGGTGGGAGGGGGCCGTAGCGGAGGTGGAGGGGACGGCGACCACCCCCCCGTGATGGTGCGGCGAGCTCTCCGACGAGGAGAGGAAGCGCCTCGTCCGCTCGGACGACACGAAGCGACGGCAGCATGGAGGTGGACGAATTGCGGCCTCCGTCCTCCGCCAAGCCTCTGCCGGTTCGCCGCTCCAACGCCACCGCGCCCTGAAGTTCCCGCCGACGAGGAGCTCGATTTTGGTCTAGGTCGCTGCCGCGCTCCCCCGAGTATAAATGTATTGCGCAGCTTTTGCATCGTTGCTATGTAATTAAGCAACAATTGCACCAATACTTGTATGATCAACTGCGTTCTTCGATGAATTTTGCCGCGACCGCAAAAATTTGAAAGTTCAGTTTTGTTTTACCGTATCCGTTCTACGCTGATGATTCCAAACGTGTAATTGCGAGTTGGGTGGCCTATATATATCGTTTTATTCAGTTCACAGGTTCCGTTAGAGTTACTCTTAGTTGATTTATCTGGTGAAGTGTAAGAGCATCGTTCTATTAGAGTTGCTCTTAGTTGATTTATCTGGCGAAGTGTAAGAGCATCTCTAGTCGAGCTCTTAAACGGGCCGGAATTGTGAAATTCCGGCGAGTATACGGGTCATGTCGAGATGCGTCGGTCTAGTCGAGCCCGTGAACATATCCGGCCCATAATTTTTTTATAGTGGCCCATTCTACTCGCGACGCGGTCGCTACAAATACCAGTGGCTCGGGCGGGTGTGGGTCGAAACCCTCACTCGTCCCCGCACCCAACCCTAGCGCCACTACCACCACCTCCAACTCCGGCGAGCAATCGTGCGCACCTCGCTAGTAGATCGAGCCCAATGTCTTCGCGCAACGGATGATGCGGCCCTGGGGGAGGTGCAGAGGCGGGGGTGGCGGCGACCGCCCTCCACGCCGCCTCACCGACGACGCACATGCCAAGTTCATGCGGTCCGAGGGGGCGAAGAAGCGGGCCGCCCTCAAATGGGTGAACCGCGACGAGTCCCCGCCGCCGTCCCCGTGCGCCTACGCGCCAGCGTGGTGGCTAGAGGCGAGGGCGTCCCGTCGCGCCGCGTTAATTCGCAGGTACGCCGGCCCCCGGAGGGATCCTCACGGGCCCCCGCTCCTCCCTCCCCTCCCTCCTCCGACGGCTATACCTCGCCGTCTCCTCTACGTGCACGCGTATTGGCTCGGCCGATTACGCCCACGACAGCGACGAGGAGGAGATGTCCCTCGAGCTCGCGACGCGCGAGTCCG
>OU342743.1:199719485-199940720 GCA_910589775.1 Avena eriantha | reverse complement strand
GATGCTGATTCTGCATCCGGTCTACAGACCAGTATGAAGTTCTTTGTTGCGGCTGTGCATTTTATTTTCCACTGATTTAATTGCATGCAGACTGCTCACTGGCTATATTCTAGCTCACGAGATGATGCATGCATACCTTCGACTTAAAGGTACTTCTGTTGTGCATGCCTGTTTTCTTTTTGCAGCATCTTGTATCTCTTCGTACTTCTATCTACGACTACGGGTCCTCAAACACTGCCGCTTCTAATTATACTGATATCTATTATTGGCAGGATATCGAATCATTAGTCCAGAGGTTGAAGAAGGCATCTGTCAGGTTCTAGCTCATCTCTGGCTTGAGTCTGAAATCGTATCCGGTTCAAGTAGTAGCATTGCAACCACCTCTGCAGCAGTAGCAGTAGCAGCAGAAGCTGAAGCAGAAGCAGAAGCAGCCGCAGCTGCAGCAGTAGCAGCAGATGCAACCGCAACATCTTCAGAATCCTCCTCGGCGAAAAAGGGTGAAAAGACCGACTTCGAGAAAAAACTTGGAGGATTCTTCAAGCACCAGATTGAAACAGATCCCTCTGCAATATATGGAGATGGTTTTCGAGCAGGCATGAAGGCAGTTGAGCGCTATGGCTTGAGAGGTACCCTTGATCAGATCAAGCGGACAGGTACTTTTCCACGTTGAGGCAGGGTTGTCCCTTCAATATGTGATTGAGCATGGGGCATATATACTATGAGGATTTTTTGGTTTCAAAGTTTGGTATACCAAAGGGTATATACATTAAATGACCAATAGAAGACAGAAGAAATGGAGAATTAGTCATCATATACTGTACCATAAATTTCGTAGACCTTTTGGGTTGTGCTTTGGGTATGAAGTTGATAGAATGATGGCAAACATGGGGTGCTGAGAGTGTGGTCTTTTAGCAGTCCAGACTCTTTTTTTTATAACTTACACTCTTTATCCATTGGTGATTAGAGTTACATCAGGAACCAGAAGAGGTATAATCGGTGCTGGTGGTTCATCTAGCCAGAACTTTTATGGCTGTGTTCATATGCAGAGTATTGATATTGAGATGCAAAAGGAAATTTGGATGTATTTTGATGTCTTAAGCAATATCGTTCTTCATTGTGTGCATGCAGTCTTTGACATTAAAGTTGGACTAAATACATGTCAAGGGCCAACTATAAATATATACTGTACATGGAGATCCTATGTCTCGTTCAGTTAATTGATGGGAAAGCTTGTCGTTAATTGATTGACTTTCTAAATGAAGTAGGGTATGTATAATGGTTGATAAAATCCTTTTATTTTAAACTTGCCGTGTAACCTCTTCGTTGAAATTTAGTCTTTACTTTACAATTGCCGCTATGATTGAATGCAGTTCGGCACGCCCCTTGTGCTGTCAAAGTAAAAAAAAAAGGAGGAGATCAATGATGCCCATAGTAATCCCCTCTTGGATGGTGAGTGAATGAACACACGTAAAGGAAGGTGTACTCTCCCGATGGCAGCTTGCTGATGAAGTGACGAGTGCTACTTCATACAGGTGCAACATTGGTGGATGATCTACTGGCTGAATTTAGGTTGCAGCCAGTCATTCAACTATTCAAGTACAGTTCTAATGTAGCGGCCATATTAGAGCAACTCTAACGGTACTTGTAAACGAGCCAAAGCTGTTAAATTCCGGTTTGCGAGCGAGCTAGCGGGGCCTGCACTTCGGGCTGGCCTGTAAAATGGTTTTCGGTGACCCGTTTAATCGGGAAGTGGGTCAGTAGAAATACCGATCGCGGCGACAAGTGCGGGTCGAAACCCTCACTCGCTACCCTAGCAACACCGCTCCACCGTCGCTAGCACCACAACCTGCAGCGAGCAATTCCTCGAGCGTCGGCGGTAGATCGAAGAAATGTTCAGCAGCCGCACGAGGTTTGGGGTGGGAGGGGGCCGTAGCGGAGGTGGAGGGGACGGCGACCACCCCCCGTGATGGTGCGGCGAGCTCTCCGACGAGGAGAGGAAGCGCCTCGTCCGCTCGGACGACACGAAGCGACGGCAGCATGGAGGTGGACGAATTGCGGCCTCCGTCCTCCGCCAAGCCTCTGCCGGTTCGCCGCTCCAACGCCACCGCGCCCTGAAGTTCCCGCCGACGAGGAGCTCGATTTTGGTCTAGGTCGCTGCCGCGCTCCCCCGAGTATAAATGTATTGCGCAGCTTTTGCATCGTTGCTATGTAATTAAGCAACAATTGCACCAATACTTGTATGATCAACTGCGTTCTTCGATGAATTTTGCCGCGACCGCAAAAATTTGAAAGTTCAGTTTTGTTTTACCGTATCCGTTCTACGCTGATGATTCCAAACGTGTAATTGCGAGTTGGGTGGCCTATATATATCGTTTTATTCAGTTCACAGGTTCCGTTAGAGTTACTCTTAGTTGATTTATCTGGTGAAGTGTAAGAGCATCGTTCTATTAGAGTTGCTCTTAGTTGATTTATCTGGCGAAGTGTAAGAGCATCTCTAGTCGAGCTCTTAAACGGGCCGGAATTGTGAAATTCCGGCGAGTATACGGGTCATGTCGAGATGCGTCGGTCTAGTCGAGCCCGTGAACATATCCGGCCCATAATTTTTTTATAGTGGCCCATTCTACTCGCGACGCGGTCGCTACAAATACCAGTGGCTCGGGCGGGTGTGGGTCGAAACCCTCACTCGTCCCCGCACCCAACCCTAGCGCCACTACCACCACCTCCAACTCCGGCGAGCAATCGTGCGCACCTCGCTAGTAGATCGAGCCCAATGTCTTCGCGCAACGGATGATGCGGCCCTGGGGGAGGTGCAGAGGCGGGGGTGGCGGCGACCGCCCTCCACGCCGCCTCACCGACGACGCACATGCCAAGTTCATGCGGTCCGAGGGGGCGAAGAAGCGGGCCGCCCTCAAATGGGTGAACCGCGACGAGTCCCCGCCGCCGTCCCCGTGCGCCTACGCGCCAGCGTGGTGGCTAGAGGCGAGGGCGTCCCGTCGCGCCGCGTTAATTCGCAGGTACGCCGGCCCCGAGGAGGGATCCTCACGGGCCCCCGCTCCTCCCTCCCCTCCCTCCTCCGACGGCTATACCTCGCCGTCTCCTCTACGTGCACGCGTATTGGCTCGGCCGATTACGCCCACGACAGCGACGAGGAGGAGATGTCCCTCGAGCTCGCGACGCGCGAGTCCGAGCTCTCGGCCGCGGCGGAGCTCGAGCTCGAGCGCGCGGAGAAGCGCCGGACCATCACGCTCGTCCGGCTCCGCGAGGCCAGGGAGAGGAAGGGGAACGCGCGTCCACCAGCGGCGTCATTGTGAAGCTGGATCTCGCCAACCTCACCGACCATGAGGTCCTCGGTCGCCACATCGCTGTCGCGCCCTACAGCTCCCAGCGACACCGAGGAGCTCATTTTTTGTCTAGGACGCGGCGACGCCCTGTTGAAATGGATCAAATGGGTACCTAGAGGGGGTGAATAGGTGCTACTCTAAATTTTACTTCTTTTTCAATTTAGGCTTGACACAAAGGTAAATTTTCTAGATATGCAACTAAGGTAAATTTATCTATATGATAAACTAGCTAGTAGCACAACACAAGTAAAGGAGCTGTAAGAGGAAATAGGTAACCGAGAGTGAAGCACACGAGGACACGATATTTGATTCACCATAGTTCCTTCCTTTTTAGGGGAAGTACGTCTGCGTTGGAGGGGTGGGAGGTACTAAGACCACCACGCCACAAAGGCCTCACCCTATTCACCGGTGAACTTCCGCCACAAATGACCTACTCCACTTTTCCACTATCGGTACCCATCAAGGCGGGAACCGACACCTTTACAACAAGCTTTGAGCAAACTTTCACAATGGAACGGAGGCTTCTAAGTACAAGGCTAGCTGCCACAATGACATCAAGCAAGTTAGAACTGAAAATACAACCTAGGGTTTCCTACGAAACACTAGAACAAGGGGGCCCTCAAGTGAATGAGGGGGAAATGCAAATCGCTTTGGTGGAGATGTAGATCGGTGTCTTATCTTTTGATTCTCCAAAGGTCAATGACTTTGGATAGTTGAGAGAGGAGATCTTGAAGATTTGGGGGCTCAGCTTCTAGGGTTCTTGAGGTTGGGAACGAGCAGTTATCCAAGGAAGAAGAAGGTCCCCTTATATAAGGGCCTAGAAAATATAGTCGCTGTGTCCACTTAACCCAGAGTGTCCAGGCGAATATCACCGGACATTCCATCCTGGGCCGGACACTCCGTCCGAGCAACACCGGATACTCCTGCCTGGCAGAAAATCTTTAGAGCTTCCGACCAGAATCCAGGTGGATTCCGAAATGGCATACAGAATGGAAACCACTCCCTAGCGATGGTCGAAGAAAACCCAGCATCGGACAGTCATGCACCAACCGAACATTCTGGCTTGGTCGGACATTCCGGCCAGCACCCGCCGGATAGTCTGGAAAAACTCAGCCTGCACACTTAAAAATCCTGGGATCTTCATTCAACAAATCAATTAGAACCTTGTTTTCCCTTTGAGGGAGCAATAAATAAACAATATGCTGACAAGTTGATAATGACCTGGAAAAATTAGCACACAATTAAACCTTCCTAGTGTTGTCAACAAACATCAAAACATATGAAGGGCCAAAATGCCCTTTCAATCTCCCTCTTTTTGGTGTTTGATGACAACCCAGGAATTTGCAAAAGGTTAAGCAATAAGCATAACAACAAATGATTTACAAACTATAGAAAGGATCCCGCTAGATGTGTGATCACTTTAAGTTTACATTTGAATACAATATCACACAAAACCCTCTCTAGAGTTTATAGACCGATGAGGTAAAACTAGATAAATACATAGGCATAACGTAGTCTTTAACAAGATAACAATACCGGGCACACAGGTCTTACCACACACACTGGAGTTCAACACAACATAACCACATAGTTCTTATACGGATGAAATAGACACAATCTTCAAAGAGGCAAATCGAATGAACGAGAATCTTGTGTACCCATGCAACGTGGCAACCTAATGCAGGGATACTTCTCCCCCTTTGGCATCGAGATGCCCAAAAGGGAAAAGAGCAATACTAAAGCGCCCAAACTGAATCTAGCCACCGTAGTCCTCATCATCCTCATCGCCATCATCATCCTCATCCTCATATTCGTATTGTGTAGTATCCTTTTCGTGAGGGTGAGAAGAGGAGGACACATCCTCAAACAAAGACCAATCCACATGGCCCTAGATATAGTGACCATAAGAGAGTGTCCCATCCGAAGCCTGCTGAGAGGCGTCAATGTCCATGGGCTGATTGATCTCCTTCATGATGTTCCCGGTAGCCTTGTAGGCATCATACTAACCACGGCAGATATCGATGTTCTGACACAGGAGCAACTTCTTCCACCAAGAAGCTTTATTCACCTTTTGATACACTTCCTCTCTAGTGGTTTTAAAATGGTATGCATTGCTAGCATGCTTCATGTGAGGGCCACGGGGCACATCCACTTCCTGCACTTCTTCAGACGCTTCACCACTATCATCATCATCATCACTCGGCTCAAAGACACCGTGTGACTGGGGATAGCCACGGGGTTCCTTGGTGGAAGGAGCCTCCTTTCTCTAAAGCTTGGCAGGTTTGTGCTTAAAAAGGTTTGAGTAGAGCAAAGGAGTTGGAGGATTTTGAGCAAGAATGAGCTTCATCAAATATGTGGAATAGAGAGGACACTTCTTGTCCATAATGCACTTGTACATATCTTAATAGATGAAGTCCATGACATCAATAGCACCACCTTCATGGTTGGGACCAAGATCAAATACGGAATGAGCATGAGACATGAGGTTGATTTCAACACCTCTCATTTCATTTTTGTTGCCCGCCTTAGGAGTAATAGTGTGGCGAAACATGCGAAGCAGAATGTTGTAGAGAAGCTTGATGTTGGTGGTTTGGCCACACACTCCATTCACCGAATAGATGGGAGCCAATCTATTTTTGTCATATGCTTGACCCTGAACATGCATCCTCACACCACTGGGACCATTGGGGTTGAAAGGCAAACCAAGAATACCTGCAAACTGCATCATGCTAGAACTACACCTCGTGTTGCTGGACATCCACTCAAGAGGAATCTCCAAAGATTCACCAAAACTCACTATGGCATAGAATTGATGGACCAAGCCCGTGTTATAGTCTTCCTTGGCTTGAAAGATGGTGTGCAGCCCCATCTTCTTGGTCACCCATAGAGCATCATCAAAATAAGAGAAAGCCCACATCTTATCAATCTCCAACCATTGCATATGATAGACAAGAATCTTGCAGCAATCCATCACCTCGGTATAGAGAAGCAATTGCTCATTACTCTAGAAACGATCATCAGGGGAGGTGTGAACCTGAGCACAGAACGGCTGAATCCTCATCTCCACAAACTCCTCGGTGCTTAGCCCTTTCAAGGTGGTCAAAGACTCAAACTTGATCCGCTTGGCTTCATACCTCTTGAGTCGCCTAATCTTCTCTTTCTTTGTAGTAGCACGCTCATGAGACGACTGCCTGACCACATCTGGATCAACATGGATACCACGATCTTCATCATATTGGAACTAGCGAGAATGAAGACGAGCTTTTTAACTGGCCCGAGACCGGCGAGGATGAGAACCACTTGTGAAAATAGAGAAGGGAGGTAGCATGGAGGTAAGCACATATGTCTAGAATATGCCAAAAAGATAGCAGCATCTAAAGAAAAACAGAGCTGGAACAATTCATCTTCACCGGACTATCCGACAGGAAAACTCCAGAGTCTTCGCTTGACCGGACATTCTGGTGCACAAGCACCGGATATTCCGGCTGGACCGGAATGTCCGACGATGCGCCAGAGACTCCGGCCGAGGGACGTGGTTCATCCTAGACAGTGTAGGGAAGAAGAATCATAACAGATCGAAGTTGCTAAGATTGTTGCTAGGTGATACATTGCACGCTAGGTTAATTGAGACATGGATTCAAGAATTTACAAGCCCTCAACAATTCACCTAGGGATAGCCTAGAGGAGAAGAGAGGGAGAAGAAAATACCGACATCCATGGTGAGCTCCACCGGTGGGGATGGGGTCCCAGCGGCAGAGGGGAGGAGGTGGCTGGCGACAGCAGAAGGATCCTAGACGGAGATACCTTCTCGGCGGCGATTTTGGAGGAGAGGCGACGGTTTGGGAGGGAGAAGGGGTCAGGGGTGGAGAAAGGAACTGGCCAGCTCACTTCACCCCGACCTGTTATGTCCTGATTTTGAAACTGTCTTGGCCGGAGTGTCCAGGCGATACACGCTGGAGTCTCCGGAGCAGTGGATACTCTAGTGCATAAGCACCGGACTGTCCAGCCCCTTCGACCCAAAAATCCAGAAACAAGTTGTTGGACAAATGATGTGGCAAGAGGAGCAAGGTTTGGGTGAGAACAGGTCTGGGATGGAGAAACCACTCTGGAGAGAACCACAAACATGACAAATCTGAATAAAATCCAAATGAACTCCAACAAGAGTTATTAACAACCAACTCTTCATAAGGAAGAGGGCAGTGGCCGAGGCCACCATGTAAGAGTGTGTGACATGACACTGCGAAGATGGATCTTGGGTTCATATTCACTAATCATCAATAAATCTCACATATCACAAAATGATATAAAGAGAATTGATTAACTTGATGTTGGCATTATGGGGGAGGGATAGCCCAATTGATTAGGACCGCGCTCCCCTATATCCATTCCCACACCTAAATCGAATGAAGTATCAAGATATAGGTGAGTATGCAAAATGATCAAGTCAAGCTTCTTGAATCTATGATATTTAGCTCACTCCTCAAATAGAAAAATCTTGCTTCATCAACCGGCTTCATGAATATATTCGCGAGTTGATCCTTGGTGCCTACATATAGTGCTCAATATCTCCACGGGCAATATGATCTCTAATGAAGTGATTCCGAATCTCAATATGCTTGGTTCTTGTATGTTGCACCGGGTTGTAGGAAATCTTGATAACACTTTCATTGTCGCACAAAATAGGCACTTTGTCATAAATGACACTGTATTCCTTTAAAGTTTTCCTCCTCCATAATAATTGAGTTCATCCAATTGCGGCTTCCACATACTCAGATCCAGCGGTGGAGAGAGATACGCAATTTTACTTCTTAGAAGACCAACACACCAAGGACCTACCAAGGAATTGGCATGCCCCTGAGGTTTCCTATCATCCTTATCACTAGCCCAATCCGAGTTCATGTACCCACAAAGAGAGAAACTTGAGCCTTTTGGATACCACAAACCATAGTTTGGGGTATGAACTAAATATCGAAAGATTCTCTTAACCGCCACCAAGTGGCTTTATTTAGGAGCCGCTTGATCCCTTGCACACACTCCTACACTCAACACAATATCGGGTCTAGATGCACAAAGGTAAAGCAAAGAACTAATCATGGACCGGTATACCTTTTGATCCACATATTTACCATTGGGATTTAGCTCAAGATGGCATTTGGTTTGCATAGGTATAGAAATCCCATTAAGATCCTTCATCTTGAACCTTTTGAAAATGTCTTGGATATATTTGGCTTGGTTGACGAAGGTTCCTACAAATCATTGCTTGATCTCAAAACCAAGAAAGAACCTCATATCTCCCACTAGACATCTCAAACCTATCGGTCATAAGATTTGAAAATTCATCATTAAAAGCTTTGTTAGTAGACCCAAAGATAATGTCATCCACATAAAGTTGGCAAACGAAAAGCTCCCTATTAACCTTATTAGTAAAAAGAGTGGGATTGATTTGCCCAACTTCAAACCCACGGTCTAGCAACAACTCTCTAAGGTGCTTATACCATGCACGAGGTGCTTGTTTAAGTCCATAGAGTGCCTTATCAAGTTTATAGACGTGATTAGGGAAGTCAGCGTCCTCAAAACCCGAGGGTTGCTTAACATAAACCAACTCATGAAAAGGACTATTAAGAAAAGCACTTTTCACATCCGTTTGTTGCAACTTGAAACTATGATGTGATGCATATGCAAGAAGGATACAAATGGACTCAAGGAAAGCCACAGGAGCATAGGTTTCACCAAAATCAATGCCTTCAACTTGAGAGAATCCTTGAGCTAGCAATATTACCTTGTTCCTCACAACAATGCCATTCTAATCTTGCTTGTTCTTGAATATCAATTTAGTGCCTATAACATTGCGGAACTCTTTGGGCTTCTCTACCAACCTGCAAACTTTGTTGTGTTTGAAGTTGTTGAGTTCTTCATGCATGGCTTCCAACCAATGCGGATCCTCAAGAGCTTAAAATACTTTTTGAGGTTCCACAAAAGAGATGTGAGCTTGATGATCACTAAAACTTGCCAACTCTTTTCTAGTGGAAACTCTCCTTCTTAGATCACCAATAACCTTGTATAGAGTGTGGTCTCTTAATCTCAGATTTATTTCCACTCTAGCTTCATGCCGAGCCTCGATCTCCTTATTGTTTCTTGGAGGAGGATCTTAATCATCGTGATCATTTTGGTCCTTGTCTTGACCTTAAACTTGACCTTGATCACCACTTTATGTATCTTCTTCAACATGAGACTCTTGATGATCTTGGTCATGATCAAGGCTGATTTCACTTGATAGTTCTAGAACCACATTTTTCAACTTGATCACCACGAGGAGGGTCTTCATCTTGTTCTTGGCTAGGTGCATCATTTGCTTCAAGTGTAGGAGCTTGTTGATCTTGTGAAGATGAGGGCTCTACATGAGTATAGCATAGTTCTTCCCAAGCCGCCACAAGGGGTTCCTCAATGGGGCGGAAGAATCCCACACCCATTGTTCTTATGGCGTCTTGAGTTATTACATCATCTACATCACAAACATCAACTTGCCCCACTTGGGAGCCATCATTTTCTTCGAACACCACACTACAACATTCTATAATGCACTAAGTGGTTTTGTTATAGACTCTATAAGTGTGGGATTTTGCACCGTAACCAACAAATATACCCTCAATTGCTTTGGACTCAAATTTAGACAAACGAACTCCTTTTATGATATGAAACACTTACAAACGAACACCTGGAAGTGGAAGATATTGGGCTTGTTACTGGTAAGTATTTCATATGGAGTATTTTTTAACAACTTGCGAAGGTAGAGCCAGTTAGATGAGTGAAAAGCGGTGGAGATGGGTTCGGCCCAAAAGTCGTAAGGAGACTTAAACTCCACCAACATGGACCTAGACATATCCATCAAAGTCCGGTTCTTCCTCTCGGCAACACCATTTTTTTGAGGGGTGTACGTAGTGGAATATTGATGCTAAATCCCCTCTTCACTAAGAAATTCATTCAAGGTGTAGTTCTTGAACTCAGAGTCATTGTCACTTCTTATTACCAATAATATGGGAACATTGTGTTTAAGTTGAACAAGGTTGGCAAAGTCGATGATGGTATTTTGATTTTCACTCTTCAACTTGAACAAATAGACCCATGTATATCTTGAATAGTCATCAACAATCACCAAGCAATATTTCTTCCCACCAAGACTTGGATGAGATGGAGGACCAAAGAGATCCACGTGAAGGATCTCTGGGATCCTCTTAGACATGATCTTGGTAATACTTTAATGGGGAGAATCATGCATTTTTCCTTCAACACAAGTCCTACAAACACGATCTTTGGCAAAACAAACATATTCTTTTAGTCCAACAATATGGCCAGCATTGTGAAGACTTTGCAAAGTTCTCATGTTGAAATAGGCTAGTCGGCGATGCCATAACCAACCCATATCGGCCTTCCCGAATATGCACATTGAGCTTGTAGTGGTTTTCCTGGAAAAGTCCACCACGTAAAAGTAATTCTCAACATATCCAACGAAAGTGACCTTTAGAGTCTTGCTCCACAAGAGTACGACAATATCATCATCAATGAAGACGGCAAAACCCATCTTTCCAAGTGCACGAACGAAAAGTAAATTATAACCAAGGGTCTCAACAAGCATGATATTCACAAGGGATATATCATGTGTGACTACCACCTTGCCAAGACCCAATATCTTAGATTTTTATTTATCACCATAGGAGATGATTATATTGTTGACATTTGGCCTCATCTCCATCATGATGGCTTTCCGGTCATATGACTTGTGCATCCACTATCAAGCACCCATATTGAACCACCGGAAGCATAGGCCTACAAAGAATCAATACTTGGTTTTAGGTACCCATTTTTCAATGGGTCCTCTTTTGTTAGTAACAAGGGTCTTTGTAACCCAGATGGACCAAGCAACCAAACCATCATAAGGCCCAACATATTTTGCATAAACATCACCATAATAATCACGAAATAGAACATAGTGAGGGTTAGCAATTCCTGCAAAGTCATCATGATAAGTTTTGCCTTTGGCATCACCACCCACAACGGTGCTCTTTATTGCTTGAGCGGGCTTGGCCTTCTTCTTGTTCTTCTTCTTATTATTATTTGCCTTGGAGACATAGCCAAGACCCCCCTTCCCATTGTTTTATCTTTTATTACTCAAAAGGTCATCTAGAACACCATTACCTTTGGGTGGAGAGGACTTGGCAAGAACATCCTTCAACCTAGCATTTTCCTCAATGATATTTGTATGATCACAAGTAGTAGTAGTAGTAGAGGTGCTAGGAGCATAAAATTTAGCTAGTCGAGTTTGAAGTTTTTCAAGAGACTTGATGAGGATAGAGTGTTCACCATCCAAGGCCTTGTGAGCCTTTTCAAGTTTCTCTAGCTCATCGGTTAGTCTAGCTTGAACAAAACCAAACTCAACCTTTTCTTTCTTAAGAACCTTGGTCTTAGCAAGTGCATGGTCACGCTCTTTAATGAGTTTATAGGTAGCTAAATTATGTGACTCATCAATGCCTTCAAGCCTCTCTTCAAGAGAAGCTCGGAGCTCTTCCTCTTCCTCAAGAGAATTTTTCAAGGATGCTAGTTCAATAGCATCCTCTCTTTCACTTTTACCTTTCTCCTCAAGAAGCCCTTACATATGAAAAAGTTGACCCATGAGGGCCTCAAAGTGCTTCTTATGTTCACCTTGCAAGTTAGTCACATAATGATCCAAAGAAACCATTTCCTCCTTAACTTTAAGACTAGAAAGGTCATCCATATCATCATTCAAGGTAATATGAGGAGAGGGGATAGATGATACCTTGGATGCCCTTGCCATAAGGAAATTGACATTCTTGTTGGGGAGATTCTCATTTGGAGAGTCAAATAGTGAGTAGGTGGGTGTAGAGGTGGTGGCAATGGTTGCCACTTCACTTGTGGGCTCTTCTTCTTCCTCACTCCTGAATTTGTATTCATCATGAGTTGCCAACAAAATTTCTTGAGGCTTCTTGTAGGTGGAATTCTTCTTATTGAAAGGCTTCTTGCGAGGAGGAGCTTTTGACTTGTCCTTGAGAATAAGTCTTCCACCATGATCTTCTCTCTTCTCATACAGGAACTCGGCAACAAAGTGAAAGGGGTCACCACAATTGTAGCTTAATCTAGCTTTTGGACCACCTTCCTTTTCCCACTTGAGTTGTTCTTGCGATTTAGCTCCAACCTAGACTTGGCAGGATTCTTCCAAAAGTTTCTTGCATATAAAGCTATATACTCGCCATGAGCATTTTTTACTTCCTCAGTACAACTCACTACATTTATCTCATCACTTCTTCCTTCATCCTCATGTTCCACCACATGTTCCTTTAAAGCAAGGTTCACACCCTTTTGCATTCCTATTGCCCGAGCACGAGCACCTTCGACATTCTTGGTGGCAACCTTGAAGGCTTCCATATCTTGCACAACTTCATTGGATGTCATGAGAGGTAGTTGTGTCTTCCTTGGAGACTCTTCAAGTCGGTGGGCTCAAATGGCATGAGAGAGCTCACATACTTTATTTTTATCCAAGCAGCTTCCACATGAGAGGCACCAAGATTCCTAAATGCGGTGGCAATAGACTTGAGTATTCGATACATGTCCTCATGATTATCTCCTTCCATCATGAAGAAACCTTCCGCTTGATTTCTCAAATCATCATATTGGTTTCTCCTCATGCTTTCATTCCCAATGAACAAATCAGTGAGAGCATCCCAAGCTTCCTTGGTGGTGTTGAGATGTTCAATGTTAGGGAAATCCATTGGCCCCACATCAAGTTGAATCATGTGCAAAGCGGTGGCATTGAGTTGACTATCAACAACTTCTTTTCTTCTCAAGTTGGTTGGATCACTAATAGATAGTCCTTCTTCAATAATTCTCCGTAACTTGATGTAAGAGCTGCGAACATGGGATTTCATCAAATTTGCCATTGAGAAAAAATAATATGCAGCAAGCTTAGGTGGATCACCTCTATTGCTTATATGAGGGTGAGGGATAGGAGGGTCGGGAGAGTACAAAGGGACCGAATGGAACCCTTCCTCCTTTTTATTTTTGGATGAGGTACTTAATGTTTCATGTTGATCATACCCCAAATTCTTATCCCTGGGAGGAGGTGGAACCTCCCCCTTAGAACCCGAATTCAGATCCTTGGGTGAGGTAGTGGGCACGGTCGATTTTTCTTTCCTGAATTGCTTCATCAAATCACACAACTCACTTATTTTTTTAGTCATATATAATTCCAAGGATTTGAAGTCATCCATGGTGACCGTGTCACTAGCCTCACCATTTTTGCTACCCATACTCTCTTAGGCGGTAAAGCCCGAATTAAGATCCGAGGCTCTGATACCAATTGAATGGATCGTATGGACACCTAGAGGAGGGTGAATAGGTGTTATTCCAAATTTTACTTCTTTTTCAATTTAGGCTGGACACAAAGGTAAATTCTCTAGATATGCAACTAATGTGAATTTACCTATACGATAAATTAGCTAGTAGCACAACACAAGTAAAGGAGCTATAAGAGGAAAGGGGTAACCGAGAGTGAAGCACACGGGGACACGAGATTTGATTCACCACAGTTCCTTCCTTTTTAGAGGAAGTACGTTGATACATCCAAAACGTATCTACTTTTCCGAACACTTTTGCTATTGTTTCTCCTCTAAACTTGTGTGATTTGGATGCAACTAACGCGGACTGACGCTATTTTCAGCAGAATTGCCCTGGTGTCTACTTTTTGTGTAGAAAATCAACTATCAGGAAAAATCCCAGAAAATATGCCAAAAATCCTATTTCACCAGAAGACTCCCAGAGCCAGAGTACGAGACGGAGGGGGCTGGGCCCAGGCCACACCACCTGGCTGCGCGGGTAAGCCCAGGCCACGCCAGGGGGTGGTCTGGCCGCCCCAGACTCCCCCCCGGTCTCCCTCTTCGCCTATAAGTTGCCTTCTGACCTAAAAACTTAGGGGGGTTCGACGTTTTTCCAGAAGGAGTTCCGCTTTGCCGCCACCACCAGATTCCACGAAACAACACTAGAAACTCCGTTCTGGCACCCTGCCGGGACGGGGAATTAGAGGAGATCATCGCCATCATCATCACCATCGCTTCTCCATCGACCATCCATGTTTCCCCCATCTATGGGTGAGTAACCCCCCGCTGTAGGCTATGGGGATGGTAGGGATTGGATGAGATCGTTCATGTAATGGCATCAGATTGTTAGGGCATGGTGCCTAGTATCTTCTATTAGTGCTTTATGACTTTGTTGCAACTTGTTATGCTTAATGCTTATCACTAGGGCCCGAGTGCCATGATTTCAGATCTGAACATATTATTGATTCATTTTGATAGTATTGTTTATGGTCTTATCTGCAAGTTATTTACACACATTGTTGTCTGGGACCAATGGCCCCGAAGTGACAGAAATCGGGATAACCGGAGGGAATGGCTTTGATGTGAGGATCACATGTGTTCACGGAGTGTTAATGCTTTGCTCCGGTGCTCTATTAAAAGGAGCACCTTAATTGCCAGTAGTTTTCTTGAGGCCCCACTGCAAACGGGCTGGCAGGACAAAAGATGTTGTGCAAGTTCTCATTGCGAGCACGTATGACTATATATGGAACACATGCCTAGGATTATCTAGTACTTGGATGCTTTATCTTATTTATCTGCAATTGCCCTATGTTCTAATTTCCATGTGAATTGTCTTGTCCATGCAACGCCCGTCCATCCATCCCTATGCCTACCGCACTTGAATCCTACTGTTTACTACTATTGTTACTGATGTCTTTACTTTAGTACTGCTGCTACTTTGCTATTCCTACTACAAAACTAATGCTACTGATAAAATGCTGTGAGCAAGATTGTTTCCAGGTGCAGCTGAATTGACAACTTAGTTGATAAGGCTTATAAATATTCTTTGGCTCCCCTTGTGTCGAATCAATAAATTGGGTTTCACTTCCCTCGAAAATACTACGATACACCCCCTATACTTGTGGGTCATCAAGACTATTTTCTGGCGCCGTTGCCGGGGAGCATAGCTTTATTTATTAAGTTCACTTGGAATCTCTATTGTTCGCTGCTATCCATCCATCATGTGTAAGTCTCGTGATGGCAAGGTTCCTATTTTACCATCCACTACAAGAAGAGGTACGGTTCTGAACACCTCTATTGCTCTTGATTCACCATCTGTTATGAGTAAGCTCGTTACACCACCACATACACATGCTACACACACTGCTACTACTGCTGAATCTGAAACTTCTGATGCTTATGATGCTGCTTCCACTGTGCTGGATAAGAGTGGTTCATTAGGTCCTTTCCTAGATGCTACGATTACTAGAACTATAGCTAGAAATACTAAAACTCCTAATGATGACACTACTACTACACCTATCATTTCACCTGAGTCTAGTGAGAGTTATGATATTGAAGACGGTTATGTTGAGATGACCGATGAATTTATTAAAGAATGTAAAAACACCCATGATAGGAGCGCTGCTAAGAGTCTCCTTGAGAGGCGTACTATTAGACCCAAATTGTGTCATGTTGCTAAGCTTTCTGCTTCTCCCATAAACATTATAGATAAAGATTATGATTTCTCTCTCGATCTATCTTACATAGCTATTGTTGAGAAAGAACCTTTTTGTGGGACTAAGAATGAAAGTGCGGTAGCACATATGAATGAGCTTTCTACCATGAGTGGCTTGTTTTCTGATGATGTTAAGATGCGTACTTACTTTGTTGCTAAGATTTTCCCCTTTTCACTGAAAGGAGAAGCTAAAACTTGGTTTAGTAATTTACCTCCTTGATCTATTGATAGCCGTGATTGCTTGATTAATACTTTCCTGCGAAAATATTTTCCTCCTAGTGTTAGACATCCTATTTTGCAGGAACTTTTTGATTTTAAACAGGGAGAAAAAGAGATATTGCCTGAATCATGGGCAAGGTTTTGTGCTTTGAATCATGCACAGGCTGGAAGTCCATTACCTAAGAATGATCCTCTTGATATATTTTATAATGGACTAACCGAAGAATCTAGGACATACCTAGATAGTTGTGCTGATTGTGTTTTCAGGAATAGGACTCCCAAGGAAGCTGAGGAATTAATGGCTAAAATAGGTAAGAACTATGAAGATTGGACTCCTCATGAACAAGCTATACCTGAAGTATTGTACCCAAACCTACTATACCGGTGCCTATTCCAACATCAAAGAAGAGGGGAGTTATTGAATTAAATGATGAAGTGATGAAGGAAGCTAGGAAATGTCTTAAGGAGAAGGGAATTAAAGCTGCAGATGTCAAGAATTTACCTCCTATAGAAGAATTATGTAAGCCTATTCCCTACTCATCCACTATTGGGGTACACTCTCTCCAACACAATTAAGATGGAGGTGATATCCCTTACTCTAAACCTCCTGATCAATGCTTAGAAGAATTCGATATCTTTATTGTTAAGCAAGATAATTTTAATAAAAGGGTGCAAAATCATCTAATGGAAAACACTAGAGCTATTGTTGAGTTGAAAGATATTGTGGAAAGAACCGCTAATGATGTTAAAATGATTGTTAAACACTTTCAAATGGTTCAAACCCAAATAGATCAACTCGTTAAAGTGCAAAAATACTTGCTAGTTAATGCTGCTAAAGAAAAACATGCTTATGAAATTAGAACTAGAAGTGGTGCTGCTACCCAGGATCCTCTATATCCTGAGGGGCATCCCAAAAGAATCGAGCGGGATTCTCAACAAGCTGAAAATAGTGGTTCTACTCGTAAGAAAAGGAAAAAGAAACATAAAACTGTTGTAGAACCCTCTGAACCTGCTATAGATCCTAATAGTATATCTATTTCTAATGCTGAAACTGAAAGTGGTAATGAAGAAAATGAAGCTCCTAATGAAGAAAAAGTTGAAGAAGAACCTGAAAAGCACACTAAGAATACTAAATACACTAAATAAGATTTTGTTGCTAAAAAACATGGTAGTGAAAGAGAGCCTTGGGTCCAAAAACCTATGCCTTTCCCTGATAAGAAACACAAGTCAAAGGAAGATGAACACTATAATAAGTTTTGTGAGTGGATGAAACCTCTATTCTTGCAAATTCCTTTGACTGGCGCTATTAAATTGCCTCCTTACTCAAAGTATATGAAGGATATTGTCTCGAATAAAAGGAAGATCCCTAATGAAGAAATTTCTACTTTGCTTGCTAATTATTCCTTCAATGGTAAGGTTCCAAAGAAACTTGGAGAACCAGGGATTCTAACTATCCCTTGCTCTATTAAGAACAGTTATGTTAGAACTGCTTTGTGTGATTTGGGAGCTGGAGTTAGTGGTATGCCTTTCTCTCTCTATAAAAGGCTCCAACTAGAAAAACTAATACCAACTGATATATCTTTGCAAATGGTTGATAAATCTACCACTATTCCTGTTGGTATATGTGAGGATGTACCCATTCAAGTGGCTCATAATTTCTTGATATTAACTGATTTTATTGTGCTTGAAATGCCTGAAGATGATAATATGTCTATTATTCTTGGGAGACCTTTTATTAATACTATAGGAGCTGTTATTAATTGTAATCAAGGAAATGTAACTTTCAATGTTGATGACAAGGAACATACTGTCTATTTTCCCAAGAAGATTGAAAGGACTTATGGTTTGAATTCAATTGAACATGTTGAGGGCATTCAAGTTGGAGAAATATATTGTCCCATACCAAGAGAAAAATTTGAAACCATTATGATTGGGACCATTGCTATCAAGGTTGAGGTAACATAATCATTAGTGGAATACAAAGTTTTATCTCGTATGAAATTGTTTTGGTAACAGGACTTGATCAACCTTGTTAACAAAAGGATTTCATTGAACAAAACAATGTTTTCACCGTGATTATTTCTGTTTATTTCTATTCTATCCATTTTTAGTTTTTGCTTTCGTTTAGTTTTCTTTTTGTTGTTAGTTGCTTGCATGTTAGAGTGTCTTAGAACTTCTGTAGTTCTAGCCTTGTTTTGTCATTGCATCATTCCAAAAAATCTGTCTGTCAGAAAATCATTCTTCTATACCTAAAAAATGCTCAAAAATAGTGTCTCGAAAAATTCCAGAAAATTCATATTAAATTTTTACGTGAAAAAGGGGCAGTGGAGTGCCTGGAAGGTACCAGGGGACCCACCAGGCAGGCTCACCACCTGGTGGCGCAGCCTGCCCTGGGTGACGCCATGCCATGGTGTGAGCCACCCCTGGCCCTCCACTAACTCTCTCACCTGCCACTTTCTTCTCTCTCCCGAGTAAGCTCCAGTTCATTGCTCAAAATCGCGTTCTTGTTGTGCTTGCTCTTGATTTTTCTGATCTCCTTGCTCAGCCCATCTTTGTTGCTGAAATTTGGAGCACTTGTTCTCTGGTATGTGACTGCTCCCTTGTCCAAGTAGATTTGTGTTTAGTGGATTATATCTTGAGTATTTTGCTGCTGTAGGTGACAGGTTATGAGAGCTTGTAAGCTTGTTTGATGCTTAGAGATATAGTTTTGATCCATGTTTAAGCCTCTTACAAGTCCCTATGAGTAGTACCCTTCATTATATTCACTTTGCAATCACTTGTTTAATAGGTGTTTAAATTTCAGAATACCAAGCATGAATAACCATACCTTTGGAGAGATATTTGAGAGGGATGCACCTAGGAGGTCGAGGCCCTCAAGATCAGCCTCTCAGTTTAGGCCATCATACAACGAAGATCTCATTGCAACTCGTATTGGTAATGAAAGGGATGATGGGGATGCTCACCCATCTACTTTTCCTTGTTTTACTTTCTTACAAGCTGCAGTGATTCTTGATGATTTCTTGCTATTGATTGAGAGGGTTGGTTTGACCTCATATATGCAAGATGAGAGTGAGCAATACACTATGCTCACCAAAACCTTTGTTGAGAGCTTCACATTTACTAACACGCCCTATCAGTCAACTGTCTCTTTCAAAATTTATAATCTACCCTTTACCATGACATTAGAAAGATTTTGCAGTATTGTAGGTGTAAGCATGGCAGGGACCGTGAAGAAAATTCAAGGGCGACCCGCTGATTTGCTGGAGCTTTACCGAGGGGTGACCAATGATGATGATCGTGTGGCGCAACGCGGAAAGATAAGAAACATCCAACTCACTGCTCTCAGATACTTTGCATATTATCTTGCTACTAGCATACTTGGTAGGGAGAACACAAGTAATATCTCCAACTATCATTTAGCCTTCCTTGCTGCTGCGCTTAACAATGATACTCGGTACAACCTTGGCTCGCTTATTGCTCACCGCCTAGCTGCTAGGGGGCCTATCTATGGGGACATCATTGCCTCGCGTATGGTCAATGCACTAGGACTTTTAGTGGACCCCAATGATACTGTATTAGCACCACAAAGGCTTGACCTTGTTGCTATGAAACTCATCACTTTGTCACTGCTGCTTCTGATTTGGACAGTCTAGTATATAGGATGCTGTTAACTGATGGGGATGAGAGGGAGATCCCTTTGTCGTAGTCTTCTTTGTTTAGTGTTCACAGGAGACCGTGGTCGTGTTCTAAGGAGGAGGTGGACGAGCAGCTTCGCTTGCTGGGTTTCCACGAGCAGCACCAGGAGGATGTACCCTCCTACGATTACTCTGCACACTACGGAGGGACGTACTCGAGCTCGCACCAGGACGAGGGTACCTCCTCGTCATACTACGGTAACACGTCATCCTGGCCGGCTTGGGATTGATACCCACTTAGGCCAAAAGCCTAAGCTTGGGGGGAGGTACGCCGACATTGCACTCATCTCCTTATCATGTTGCGTCGGTACTTTGTATATTCATGTTTCGTTCTATTTTTAGTTTTCATTCTTTCCTTGCTTTTGCTTTCTAAAACACAAAAATACCAAAAATATTTCTGTTGTTCCTCTTTGATTTGTTTCTTTTTCTTTTCGCCTTGGTTTGTTTTTCCCTTTTTGCTTTGTTTGAACTATTCGAAAAACCTAAAAAGATTTTGCTTTGCTTGCTTTTCCTTTTTGGTTCTTATTTTAAAATCAAAAACAACAAAAATATTTGTTGTTGTTCTTTGGTTTTGTGAGTTTGTTGCAGGGTTCAGCAGTCCTCAGTGGATATGGGTTTCATCTTATTATTCGAGCCACACAAGTGAAGAGCAATAATGAGGATTAATGACAACTTGAGGTTTGGTAAGAGGGTGGTAACGAACTCTATTTGTTTTCATTTTTGTACATATACTCATCATTGTGGGCATGCTTAGTCTGTTCATGTAGGGTGTATGTTATCCTTGGATGCTTAGTAGTTCTTGCTTTCGTATGATTAGTTCCAGCTTGCTAATAGTTTGTAGCATGTCTTATGATTGTTTGCTTGCATTACTCTACTCATAACTTGGTATGACACCGTGGTATCCTCCTCTGAATGTTTCATTTGAATCGACTTGGCACATGCTCACGCATGCACATGACTGTAATAATCAGTTAAGCCTCGATGAGTTATTTTGCCTTGAGGGTCTTGAATCACTTTCATGCCATGACTAGTCTTGTTTTGTTGCAAGCATGATTATGACAGCTACCGCTCTCTCGTTTGTCGCTCCCTTACTATTGCTAGCCTTCACTTTCACTGAGTATGCTTTGCTCGTGTTTCCAACTCCCTAAAACCAATTATTGCCAAAGTGTCCACCATACCTACCTATTAGCATCATTTGCTATTCCCATGCATATTCAATATGCCTTGTTTTCTTCTGAATAAAATGTTTGCTTGTTATGAGAAAGTTAGTTAGTAAAGCTCTCACGAACTTGATGGCACACTTTATTTTCTTGCATTTAATAAACCTGAACCATTGCGTCCTTCTTTGTTGTGTATATGCTTGCACTTTATAAGTTGAAGTTAGCAGAACCATGTATCATGGGGAACGTTTTCAACATTGCATTGGTACTTAGTACCTCGTTGATATTATGTTCTTTTGCTTATGGATCCCGGCGGTGTGAAATAAAAGTGGAACTTGTAAGAGCATGGAGTTTGTATGTATGTTAGAGAAACGCCTAGCCTAAGCCATGCCTAATCATGGTGGAAACTTGCAGCATAACCATAATGAGCATTCTATGAAGCATCCTCAATAAAAATATATGCATATAGTAAATAAAAAGATTGCTGAGATGCTCATTGTCTGCTTGCCTTGTCATTTTGATTATGGGATAGCTCATTTGTCATGTGCAAGGGGTACCCCGTTGGCGGTTCTCTATGATACATATATACTTACAATGACAAGAGCTTACTTGTGACTGAAGTTGAGTAGCATGAGGATCAGTCTTCGTAAGTAAGGGGCATGAGACTTTGATTTATAACTTGTCAAGCATATCCTCTTAGTTGTGTCACTTTAACCTTAACCATTTAAAGATGCTTATGATAGGGGCAATGAGAGCTCAAAGCTAACAAGTACCGTACTTTCAGCATTTGGAAGCCTTTCAAACTATTCAAAACCTTTTCATTTACTTGTTGAGTCTCCACATATTCTTTGAGCACCTTCTTGAGAGCATAGTTGTCATTCTTTGTGCTTGTCTCAAAACTTGATTATTTGTGTTATGACTTTGATGCTTGTATCTTTGATATCTTTACTTCTAGTCTTCACCTGAACTTCAGAGGTGCCTTAAATCAAAAGCAAGTGAGATACCACTCTAGCATACCTTTTTATGAGCATTGTAATGATCCAAAGAAACCATTTCCTCCTTAACTTTAATACTAGAAAGGTCATCCATATCATCATTCAAGGTCATATGAGGAGAGGGGATAGATGATACCTTGGATGCCCTTGCCATAAGGAAATTGACATTCTTGTTGGGGAGATTCTCATTTGGAGAGTCAAATAGGGAGTAGGTGGGTGTAGAGGTGGTGGCAATGGCTGCCACTTCACTTGTGGACTCTTCTTCTTCCTCACTCCTGAATTTGTATTCATCATGAGTTGCCAACAAAATTTCTTGAGGCTTCTTGTAGGTGGAATTCTTCTTATTGAAAGGCTTCTTGCGAGGAGGAGCTTTTGACTTGTCCTTGAGAATAAGTCTTCCACCATGATCTTCTCTCTTCTCATACAGGAACTCGGCAACAAAGTGAAAGCGGTCACCACAATTGTAGCATGATCTAGCTTTTGGACCACCTTCCTTTTCCCACTTGAGTTGTTCTTGCGATTTAGCTCCAACCTAGACTTGGCAGGATTCTTCCAAAAGTTTCTTGCATATAAAGCCATATACTCGCCATGAGCATTTTTTACTTCCTCAGTACAACTCACTACATTTATCTCATCACTTCTTCCTTCATCCTCATGTTCCACCACATGTTCCTTTAAAGCAAGGTTCACACCCTTTTGCATTCCTATTGCCCGAGCACGAGCACCTTTGACATTCTTGGTGGCAACCTTGAAGGCTTCCATATCTTGCACAACTTCATTGGATGTCATGAGAGGTAGTTGTGTCTTCCTTGGAGACTCTTCAAGTCGGTGGGCTCAAATGGCATGAGAGAGCTCACATACTTTATTTTGATCCAAGCATCATCCACATGAGAGGCACCAAGATTCCTAAATGCGGTGGCAATAGACTTGAGTCTTCCATACATGTCCTCATGATTATCTCCTTCCATCATGAAGAAACCTTCCGCTTGATTTCTCAAATCATCATATTGGTTTCTCCTCATGCTTTCATTCCCAATGAACAAATCCGTGAGAGCATCCCAAGCTTCCTTTGTGGTGTTGAGATATTCAATATGAGGGAAATCCATTGGCCCCACATCAAGTTGAATCATGTGCAAAGCGGTGGCATTGAGTTGACAATCAACAACTTCTTTTCTTCTCAAGTTGGTTGGATCACTAATAGATATCCTTCTTCAATAATTCTCCGTAACTTGATGTAAGAGCTGCGAACATGGGATTTCATCAAATTTGCCATTGAGAAAAATAATATGCAGCAAGCTTAGGTGGATCACCTCTATTGCTTATATGAGGGTGAGGGATAGGAGGGTCAGGAGAGTACCAAGGGACCGAATGGAACCCTTCCTCCTTTTTCTTTTTGGATGAGGTACTTAATGTTTCATGTTGATCATCCCCCGAATTCTTATCCCTAGGAGGAGGTGGAACCTCCCCCTTAGAACCCGAATTCAGATCCTTGGGTGAGGTAGTGGGCACGGTCGATTTTTCTTTCCTGAATTGCTTCATCAAATCACACAACTCACGTATTTTTTTAGTCATATATAATTCCAAGGATTTGAAGTCATCCATGGTGACCGTGTCACTAGCCTCACCATTTTTGCTACCCATACTCTCTTAGGCGGTAAAGCCCGAATTAAGATCCGAGGCTCTGATACCAATTGAATGGATCGTATGGACACCTAGAGGAGGGTGAATAGGTGCTATTCCAAATTTTACTTCTTTTTCAATTTAGGCTGGACACAAAGCTAAATTCTCTAGATATGCAACTAATGTGAATTTACCTATACGATAAACTAGCTAGTAGCACAACACAAGTAAAGGAGCTATAAGAGGAAAGGGGTAACCGAGAGTGAAGCACACGGGGACACGAGATTTGATTCACCACAGTTCCTTCCTTTTTAGAGGAAGTACGTTGATACGTCGAAAACGTATCTACTTTCCCGAACACTTTTGCTATTGTTTCTCCTCTAAACTTGTTTGATTTGGATGCAACTAACACGGACTGACGCTGTTTTCAGCAGAATTGCCCTGGTGTCTAGTTTTTGTGCAGAAAATCAACTATCAGGAAAAATCTCGGAAAATATGCCAAAAATCCTATTTCACCAGAAGACTCCCGGAGCCAGAGTACAAGACGAAGGGGGGCTGGGCCCAGGCCACACCACCTGGCCGCGCGGGCAAGCCTAGGCCGCGCCAGGGTGTGGTCTGGCCGCCCCAGACTCCCCCTCGGTCTCCCTCTTCGCCTATAAGTTGCCTTTTTGACCTAAAAACTCACGGGGGGTCGACGTTTTTCCAGAAGGAGTTCCGCTCCGCCGCCACCACCAGATTCCACGAAACAGCACCAGAAACTTCGTTCTGGCACCCTGCCGGGACGGGGAATTGGAGGAGATCATCGCCATCATCATCACCATCGCTTCTCCATCGACCATCCATGTTTCCCCTATCTATGAGTGAGTAATCCCCCGCTGTAGGCTATGGGGATGGTAGGGATTGGATGAGATCATTCATGTAATGGCATCAGATTGTTAGGACATGGTGCCTAGTATCTTCTATTAGTGCTTTATGACTTTGTTGCAACTTGTTATGCTTAATGCTTGTCACTAGGGCCCGAGTGCCATGATTTCATATCTGAACATGTTATTGATTCATTATGATAGTATTGTTTATGGTCTTATCTGCAAGTTGTTTACACACATTGTTGTCCGGAACCAATGGCCCTGAAGTGACAGAAATCAGGATAACCGGAGGGAATGACTTTGATGTGAGGATCTCATGTGTTCACGGAGTGTTAATGCTTTGCTCTGGTGCTCTATTAAAAGGAGCACCTTAATTGCCAGTAGTTCCCTTGAGGCCCCGCTGCAAACGGGCTGGCAGGAAAAAAGATGTTGTGCAAGTTCTCATTGCGAGCACGTATGACTATATATGGAACACATGCCTAGGATTATCTAGTACTTGGATGCTTTATCTTATTTATCTGCAATTGCCCTATGTTCTGATTGCCATGTGAATTGTCTTGTCCATGCAATGCCCGTCCATCCATCCCTATGCCTACCACACTCGAATCCTGCTGTTTACTGCTATGGTTACTGCTGTCTTTACTTTAGTACTACTGCTACTTTGCTATTCCTACTACAAAACTGTTGCTACTGATAAACGACTGTGAGCAAGATTGTTTCTAGGTGCAGCTGAATTGACAACTCAGTTGTTAAGGCTTATAAATATTCTTTGGCTCCCCTTGTGTCGAATCAATAAATTGGGTTTCACTTCCCTCGAAAATATTGCGATACACCCCCTATACTTGTGGGTCATCATACGTCTGCGTTAGAGGGGTGGGCGGTACTAATACCACCACGCCACAAAGGCCTCACGCTATTCTCCGGTGAACTTCCGCCACAAATGGCCTAGTCGAATTTTCCACTATTGGTACCCTTCGAGGTGGGAACCGACGCCTTTACAACAAGCTTGGAGCAAACTTCCACAATGACACGAAGGCTTCCAAGTACAAGGCTAGCTGTCATAATGACAATAAGCAAGTTAGAACTGAAAATGCAACCTAGGGTTTTCTAAGAAACACTAGAACAAGGGGGCCCTCAACTGAATGAGGGGGAAATGCAAATCGCTTCGGTGGAGATGTAGATCGGTGTCTTCTCCTTCGGTTCTCCAAAGATCAACAACTTTGGATGGTTGAGAGAGGAGATCTTGAAGATTTGGTGGCTCAGCTTCTAGGATTCTTGAGGTTGAGAACGAGCAGCTATCCAAGGTAGAAGAATGACCCTTTATATAGGGGCCCAGAAAATATAGTCGTTGTGTCCACTTAACCCGAAGTGTCTGGGAGAATATCGCCGGACATTCTGGCCTGGGTCGGACACTCCGGCCGAGCAACACCGGATACTCCGGCCTGGTAGACAATCTTTAGAGCTTCCGGCCAGAATCTGGGTGGATTCCGAAATGTCATACCAAATGGAAACCACTCCCTGGTGATAGTTAAAGGAAACCCAGTACCGGACAGTTCGCCATGCACCAGTCGTACATTCTGGCTTGGCCCGACATTCCGGCCAGCACCCGCCGGACAGTCCGAAAAACTCAGCATGCACACTTAAAATTCATGGGATCTTCATTCAACAAATCAATTAGAACACTCATTTCCCTTTGAGGGAGCAATAGATAAACAGTATGCTGACAAGTTTACAATGACCTGAAAACTTACCACACGATTAAACCTTTCTAGTGTTATCAACAAACATCAAAATATATGAAGGACCAAAATGCCCTTTCACCCGTAGTAGTAAATCGTGCAGCTTTTGATCCGCTGCTTTCATGTAAATTATGTGTAATATTCTGTGAAGAACCATGATCACACGCTAGTTCATCGTCGAATTCACCCGCGTGGTTTGAATTTCACAGCCACTATGCGCACATAATGTCGATAGCACATCAAATGAACTTGTCCTCTGAACAGTTTGGTAGCAGAAGCCGAAGCAAGACTATTACAAAATGTATTTAGCTACCCGATTGATGCGATCGTATCTTCTCAGACTTTTGGTGCGTTTGAGAGAAATTTCACTACACTCTTGCTGGAACTTGTGAAATCATGCTACCCACTGATGTCCCTTAACATATTTTTTAGGGAGCAACAGAAAGTGTATAGAAGTGAACACTGGCTTGGATTCTCTTGTGCCACTTGTTGGTCGAGATTTTTCCTCAAGAAAATCTTGACGCTTATGCTCTGCTTGGCACCTCGGTGCCTTTATGCTTCACCACCTGACAGCAAAATCGTTTACTAGAAATTAAAAAAATATAAGACGTGTTATATTATGTACTGTGATGGTTTTTAAAACTGGTTCTATTTTTGTTTTGACATGTTCTTTGGCTTTTTGGACAAAAAACGCATGCTCAACTACTTCGGTCTAGATGTTCAGCGACACGTTCCCACTTCGTCTGTTAGTTTGGCCTCACCTAGACACGGTGTTTCTAACATTGTACATGTGGATACCAGTGGAAGTGCGATGCTTGGAGCACTTGATCATGGAGCCGTTCATGAGATAATACATTTCCTCACGACTTGACAAGTCTTGTTATAGGGATCGACGTGCATCTTCATCAACATCGTCATCGACAACTTCCGCTAGCTCAATCTACGAGGGTATGATCTATCACATCTCTCCCGCATAATTGATCTGATTTATGCACTAGAGTACTTTTGTCTTGTGCGTAGCACGTATCCCAACATAGACCTCATTTCTTCGAGCTCATTCCCAATGATCATGTCATGCTTGATGACACAAGCATTGATGATGTAGCAAAGGATATCTTGATCCCAAACCTAGTCGGTCCTCTCACAATAGAAAACTGGAATTTCAAAATCCCGAATGCTCTCTCCATATCTTTATTATCCCTCGCTTGAGAATTATGGAATTGATGTTCTTTCTTACTGTGGGGTGTTTGAAGTGTCTTCACAAATGTAGTCCACTTAGGATTGATGTCATCTGCAAGATAGTATCCCATGTTGTAAGTGCAGCCATTGGATTTATCTCCACCGGTGGTGAGTCGCCATTGGCTAGCTCGGCAATGAGTGTAGACTGTGAGAACAATGATGTCACTCCAAGAACCGGCATCCTAAAAAAATGCATGTCATATCCAAGTCTCCTGACCAGCCAGATCCTCAAGAATGATAGTGGAATCCTTCTTGTGCCCTCGGAAATGTCCACGCCATGTTGTAGCATAGTTCTTCCACCTCCAATGCATGCAGTCAAGTGAGCTGAGCATACCTGGAAATCCACGAGCTTTGTCCAAAATATGTGTCTCAAATACTCAGGGCCAAACGCATCGACCACCACAACTACAAAGTGCTTGATACATTTGATGCTCTAGCTCTCACTCATTGCCAAGTGATCATCAACAAGATCTGCCGGAATGCCATATGCCATCTGTCGCAATGTGGCTGTCACCTTTTGGTAGGTGCTATTCCAAGTTGTCCGGCACAACTCCTCCTCTGCTCGAAGAAACGATCATCAACCTTCACATGTTGTGCAATAGCCTTGAACAACTCAATGGACATCCTAAATGTACGAATAAATAAGCACTCGGGATAAATTATATTAGGACCGAAGTAGTTGAGCATGCGTTTGTTTTCCGTATAAGTTCATAGTCAGTGAATGACCTCATGATCGAACACTAGGGCAGAATTTGGAGATTTTTTTTTCTTTTGCCTCATACGCCCAATAAATCAGTTTTAAGGCACTAGGGCTATTTTGCATCATCTGTTAAAGATGCTATTATAGCCCAATTTGCATGTAGATAGGCCCTCCTCCATAACCAACCTCATTGCCCGACTCGTTACTGCCACCGAATGTAGGCCCAACAGGTCCCTGGTTCCACACGTTGGTTGGTCTTAGCAGCGGCTGGCGGACATGTGCTCTTGCATATTTTTACAAATAAAATCCAAAAACTAGCGAGATTACAATAGAGAGAAATACAAAACCTAATCTGAGGAGGATAAGACTACTTAACCCCTCTACTAAGCAATGGACCCACCGGTGGTAGCCTTTATAAGATCGACCCTCGCTGTCTGTCTTCCTAGCTCCCTTGCTCGATTTCCTGATCCAATCGTGTTTTGTTATAATGTTCATTGCATATAATATTGACATAGTTCAGCGAGAGTGTGAATTTGGAAGAGTCCATACAATAACAACAATATGGAGTCCAATCTAAAAGCATTTGGATCCGGAGTGGACTAAAATACTCATAATTTATTCTGAACTTTTACACCATATAATTTTTTTGCATGCTACAATAATAATGGGTATAATTTTATATTATTTACCTGGCATAGTTAGCCACACAGAATTTTGTTAAATATTAGTTATAATGTTGTTTCTTTTAGAATTGTAGTTTATGTCTTCAAATAAACTTGCATTGTGCTAATTTTTTATTGTATTATGTAAAATTCTTCAATAATTTTATTACAGTTCTATAAAATATGGTGTATACGCATTTATGGTAAGGACCTCTAAAGTGTACAATCTTCCAAATATCTTAATAGTGATTTCTATTTGATGATTACATAACCATATTTAATGAAACTTCTAGAGCAGAAATTGAAAAGCCATGAAAGCAAAGAATGTCGTGATTGGAATTTTGACGTCGTTCTCATATCATAAACAACATTGCTCATTTCAGCCCTCAAATACTCTAGATCACCAACACACACTCCCAATTTGTATGCCAGGAGTGAACAGCAAGCCTCAAACAACTAATCGACATTAAGATTGATCGGCAATATAAATCCAAAAGTTTGATTTCCCAACTACATAGTCAAGGTAAAGTGTATGAATCTCACCATGTATAGGTTAATTGATTCTATAATCTACTTCTCTATCTTCTCTCACATGTAGGTCAAGTTAAGGAGTAAATTTTGCTTTACGAAACAAATTTGTGCTTTGCAAAATGAAATATGCATAGAATTATAAGATTCAGGTTACAAAATTCCACATATATAAAGTAAAACCACATGTATGCTAATTAATGTCATTTTACTTTCCTAATATTGTCTTTTATTTGTTTCCACCTAATTGTTTACCATCTCGTTCACGCACACGAAGGAAACTTGCATCCACACTAACTAATGGTTTTAGATTCATATTATTAAATTATTTCTTGCTTGAAATTTTCATGTCACGGTGTGGGCCATAATAAGTATGAGTGTGTAGGTTCTTTCCTTGAAACTTACAAACCTGTTGGAGAGAAAAACGAAGCTAATCAAATGGTGTAAAATAATGATAATTAATTTTTGAAAACACCCAATACGTGTAATGGTGATTTTTGTTGTATTTTCTTTTCTTCTATCTAAAGAACAATCTTCGTTTATCCATTTCCGAATCTTTGTTTTATGCGCTAAAAATGATCAAACATGTAATTGTTAATATATATATGTGTTATAGGCTTGATGTTCATTATATTGACAGTAAGTAGGTCAAGACACATTAATGAAATTCCTTTTGAGTGAGCTCTGACAGCAGTGAAACGTGTAACGGGAATCGTTAGAATTGTTGCCGTGTCATAAACAGCGTTGCTCGTTTCAGCCCTTCCATACTCCAGCTTGGCAATACACGCCCCCAGTTTGTGTGCTGACGGTAAACAACAAGCCTCAGACAGCGATGGGCATTAAGATTGGTCGACAAGATAAATGAAATACTTTGATTGCTTAAAAAAATGAAATACTTTGATTTTCTCAACGACAGAGTCAAGGTACAGCACTACAGCGCATCAATCTCAGCCTGTACAGGTTAATCAATTCTATAATCTATCCCTCTGTGCACCTCTGTGTGTTTCCATGTACATATAAATAAAACAATATCCAGTTTGCGTGCACAAACCATCTGTTCATCTATCTATGCTGTCGTTCGCTGCTGTCGTTGTTGTCGCTGCCGGCAATGTGTCGCTGCTTCCTCCCCACTCCCTGATCCTCTCTTCGGCCAACTTAGCCTGCGCCATTAAAAGTTCAGGCATTTTCTAAAACAAAGATCTGTTCAAATTCGGTTGACCAATATTTTTTTTATAAAAGAAACTTTGAGTGGCAAGTGATGTTGGAATGGTTACTGCACCTGTTTCTCCCACTTGGTTCTGATGCAAATTATGAGAAGTACAGCAGTCTGCAGCAGCGTGCCAATTGACATGCCCACCCAAATCCCCTGTAAAAAAATCAATTCAGTTAAAACATTGTTGTATATTCAGAGCAGGTTAGAATCAGATTGACCGTTGATCCATATTGGAAGCTGGTTTGATCTTGTTCTTACCAATGCACCAAGTTTTAGCTTGAAGCCAAAGAGGGCTCCCAGTGGAAGGCCAACCACGTAGTAGCACCCAATGTTTATGAATGCCACAAGCGACTGCCACCCTGCTCCTATCGCGACGCCTGCACAGTTTATTAGAGCCAAAAGCCAATTCTTGAGAAGTTCCAATTGCCATTTCATTGGCTTATTGTATAATTTGGTAACTGATTGGGGTAGTACTAGTAGTACGTGCCTGAGAGCACAGGCTGGATGCTGTTGAGGAAGATGGTTGCCGCAAGAAGGTAGCCAAGCTTTCCAGCTTCGCTCACCACCTCATCGTTGTCGCTGAAGAACCGTGGCAGCTCTGTCCTCCAGATGAGGAAAACGGCCAGGAAAACCGCTCCAATGGCCGCGGACGTCGACACCGCCATGATCACCGCGAAATTGGCCGCTTTCGGCCTGTTGGCACCAAGCTCGTTCGACACTCTGACGCTGCAAGCACAAGCAAGATGATGATATTAACAACGAGAAATTGTGTTGGCAGTACTAGTCTACTGACATACCGATAACTTGTCTTGTTTCATTACCTGACTGCTGCATTGAAGCCTAGTGCCACCATCAGGGTCCAGAGCTGGTAGTTGATGCTGCGAATTTCGGACACCGTTAACTAATTCTGAACATATACACGAAGTGCAGTTACAGATTTGTCAGAGAAAAAAATCTTACCAAACTGACATGACGTCAACCTGGAGTTGGGCATTCTTCAGGAGACCCACAAGGATGAGCACTGCAGTGTAGTACCAGAGCTCCAAGCTAGATAACAAACACACATATATACAAGTTGTCAAAATTTTATTCAAAACATTACTACTCCACATTTAACCATGAAAGTTACACTACCAACCAGAGCATGACGGCGGAAGCGAGGGAGAGCCTGACGAAGGCGGCCAGGTTTTTGAACGCGAGCAGTGAGAACCCCTTCCACGCCTCCGGGAAGCAGCCCGAGACCAGGTACGCGAACTGCGCCGCGATGATGATGCCCCAGGTGACGTTCCCGATCATGGCGGCGCCGAAGAGGCCGTACCCGAGGCGCGTGACGAAGACGTAGTTGAGCGCGACGTGGAGGGCGAGCCCCGCGCCGGAGATGAAGGTCATGGCCCACACCTTGCTCTGCGACTGGAAAAACTTCTGCAGCGGGAAGTTGGCGGCGTAGGCGAACAGCTGCGGGAGGACCCACCGCGTGTACTGTCCCGCCACGGCGGAGATGGCGGCGGGCTGGTGGAGCGCGCGGAGGATCGGCGTCGTGAAGACGTAGGTCGGGGCGAGAGCCAGCGCGGTGACGCCGCAGATGATCCAGGACCGCTGGATGTAGACGCCCAGCATGTCCACCTGCCCTGCGCCGACGGCCTGCCCGCACAGCGTCTCCAGCGCGCTGCCCATGCCCAGCTGCAACGAGCGCAGCCATAGCGTGAGCTCCTCTGTTTTACTCCATACGACCTTGATAATCAAGGAGCGTGCGCGGGAAAGAAATATTTCAAACGGTAAACAGAATCCAAACATGAACTCATTTTGTAACGTCCAAGCGGCCTCGAGTCGGGGGTCCAAAATTTCTACAACATAGTAATTTTGGTGGCGTTTTTATTTTACCTCAAAATTTCGAGAATTGATTCAAACCAAATTCGTTTCAAATTTGAATTTTCCAAAATCCAACTGAATTTAGACAAGCAAGTTTGATAAGTGCATAGAAATCTACCTTTTTTTTGCGAATTTTCTCTGATTTATTAATAATCATCAACAGCAGTATAGAGAAACCTAAAAGTAATAAATACAAATAGGTCCATGGACCACCTAGCGACGACTACAAATACTAGCACGAGCCGAAAGCGCGTCGCCGTCCTCGCCCCTCCATCACCCGAACCAGGCAAAGCTTGTCGTAGTAGAGCTTATTGTAGTAGATGGACGGAAAGTCGTCGAGCTAAGGCCTTAGAGGACCAGCGCACTAGAGCGAAAATCTACCTTCTATGTTTTCACAAACCAAAAGACATTTAACCTTGAAACTTTGGAAGTCAGCAACACACAAGTACTACTGCAAAAGTTGTTTCCGGTTATGTGCTCTAAAGTCTAGTATTTTAGCTATTTATATGTTGCACCAAAAAAGTCGAAAATATATTTTGCACACAACGGTACTAATGACTTTTATATAGACCTAAAAAAGTTCAAGTTCAAATGTTTTTTTGTTTCGGAGAAATAAAAAAAGAGAATTTTTTATAGTGAGAGAGCATGGTTCTTCATCATGGAAAAATGGAGGGCCTAGATAGGGAGCGCACTTGCATGGGAGATCATAAAATCCCCTTTGGAGAAAATATTGGATGTAACCTTATTAAACTTTCTTAAATCTGTCTGGTAGTAAAAGTGAACAGGTAGCCACAGGTGGATAGCAACGGCCACTTAAGATCTAGAGAGCATATCCACCTACCAGGTACATCAGGTAGTGAAATGGTCAAAGACATACTCGCGCGCCGTACACATGCATGTGTACATTCATTCATATGCACTGCTCTCCGACGGCGGCCGGCTCGAGTCTGGATGATGGATGGAGCACGTCGGTCCTCGTCGATCGATCGGGCGCGTATCCCATCTGCTTTATTTCCCCGTGCACCTAACGAAAACGACCACCAAGGAGGGCAAGCAAGGTGGTTCCGGGCGTCTCGTCGTTTTCGGCTTCGTGCATCGGTCAACCGGAATTTTGGGCCACCGGAATAAGCTGGTGGTGCGGCACGGCGAGCTGATATGATGAGCACGCACGACACGTAGCTGTACATGCAGCCACATGAACGCGATCTCTGTGCCCCTGAGCAGAAGGGTGCGGAGTGGGAGAGGACATTTGTCTGAAACTACTTTTTTATTGCAGGTTCACAGCTAGCAGAAAAGCAGAGACTGGATCGTCAAAAAAACGTGATCGTTCTATCTGGAACAACCTTTCCTCTGCAGCTGCTTATTCTAGTGTTGTGTAGGAAACGAAGCACGGCTCTTACTCGTGGATTTCCTGCCTGCATTGCACGTACGCTGCAATGCTGTCCATCACAATAATTACCAGCTACTCATGGGTAATACTGAAGTTTTTTTTTCTATCAAGATAGATCGAAAACACGCACGCGCATACGCAAGCACACATGTTCGCACAACAGACTGCCTATCTCGATCGATGGTCCTTATGGCCACAGCATGCAGCTGGCAGCCAGCCGGAAACTGCCTAGATCGATCCATCACTGTCTGCAAAATAACTACTACTCCCACAGTTCACGTTACGTACGGAGAAGTATCAATCTGTCAAAGCTTTTAGCCTTTCTCTACATTTCAGTTTCAAGACGATTAAGACACCAAATACAGCCGGACGCATTTGTTAATTTCTTCGGTTGCACGCATAACTAATTAGCGTACCTGCCCCGGCCCGGCAGGTCTGTTTCTTCCGGTGCCGTGTAAGTATGAAATGATTTACTTATACTATATATCAAATCCCCGCCCGGAGAAGGAACAGACACGGGTGTTAATTTGCGCTAGCTACACGGAGCTCAACTGAGACGGGGACGGGTAAACGGCCGTGCAGTACATTAGCACGGCACGGCACGCTAGCAAGGTTGGTCTTTAATTAGATGCTCACATATATTACTAGTAACTAGCGGCTTGCTTTGCTATATTTCTGATGACGTCTAATTGAGAACCTGGCTAGCTACTAGTGTAAACGTGTCCACATATGGAGTGTGATTTCAACCGTTCGGTCGATCACACTCGAGGAACTGTAAGCATTAAAGCGTATCACAGGCATGGTGCATTTCGCTAATTACTCTAGTTCTGGAACTCTGGTGCGGAGGAGAGATGGGAGCATCTAAATCTAGGTATACTACGTAGTAGTATATGCGCCTGCTAGCTAGCTAAGCCAGCGATGAGTAGCTAATTGGCCAGCAATATATAGTACAGGTCCGCTTTGGCGCGAGCGTTACGTACCAGGATACCGTAGGCGAAGCCCTCGATGACGTTCTCGACGACGGCGACGGCGGCGAGCTCGACCTCCCCGATGTGGCCCGCGAAGCCCACGGTGACGAAGCCGACGGAGAACTGGAACACGGCCGTCAGGATCGCCGGGAACGCGATGTGCCACAGCAGCCTCGACTCCTGCACGCTCTTCCCCACCAGCTTCCCCATCCGATCGATCGATCGGTTGATCCCGCGCGCTCGTGCCTGTGCGTGGTTCAGGCCGAACTATGTATCGATCACGGATGCAACTGGATGTCTATGAACTGCACTTCTTCTGCGGCGGCGACGGCCGGCGATATATATATATGCAGTGTATACACCAGGTGTGTTAATTTGTGGCAGGAGGCGGTCGATCGTCAACCAAGGAGGACTACCGTACCGTGTGAGAGAAACCAGATGGACTAGCTGCTAAAGCTGATGGAGCTAGCTCTGGCTCTGTACTTATAGGCTCCTCTGATATGATCAGTACTTACAGTAATCAAAGCCTATATATGCATAAGCATGAGTCACACATACATGTAGTAGTAGGAGTAGATAATATAGTTTGTTAACGCATCGCTGTTCAGTTTTGTTTGGGGAAGCTGGGCCTCGATCGTGCGCAGCTCTGCTATCGAGCGGTTCGTGTCATCTCATCTGCTGAGAGCTCTTTTTTTTTTTTTTTTGAGGGGGATCTGCGGAGAGCTGAGGCCTGAGGGAGGGTTACATACGGGTGACGACTGAGCGGCCCAGGTGAGGCAGGTCGGGTTTGGTACGGAGTACCGGCTGGGCCTGGGCGGGTAGGTATAGTTGGAGGACTGAGATGTCTCGTCTGGTTTCGCGGCAACCGTGTTCCGGATTCAACTCCTCTCAGCTCAGGGGTTCCCGTCAATCGTCGGATCACGCACGATCGAGGGCTGGCGTGCCACAATTGCAAGAAAGGGTGTGGATCAATGGCAGCATTAAGCGTGTGCTCCTGTGTTGCTCCTTGCGTTTGTTGGTCGGTGCGTAGGTAGACTCGTTAACTTGCACAGATGGTAAACAGGTAGGTCTTGTCGATAACAGCTTCAGCTTAGCTTACTTCTTTGGTGGAAGGACTTGCTGCCTACCCAAGCAAATCCTCATGGATAACATCTCCATTTATTTTCCACTAAATGCAGATAATTGCCAAAAAAAAAAAATGTTCGCAGATTATCTGCTCTCCCCTTCCCGCAAAATTATCGTTTGCTCTCTGCACAATGTTGTATCATTATCTTCGTCTCTCGCATACTGTACCACCGACTTCCTATTTTTTTCTCAGGATCATATTTCATTTTCACATGTATATGAAACAAAATGAAATCCTCATTGTTTCATCTTTAGCTATAAACCTAGAAAACCCTAAATCGACGCCACATTAGAAATCGCCTACAATAACGGCAGTACAAAGGCTTCACCGCCCGCACATCGGCACCAACAGAGTTGGTAGCCATGATGAAGTTTGCAAAAAAAGGCAACATCACGCAAAACATGCAAGATCTGGTCGATCAGACCAACAAAAACACACACCTTCACTACATGAGTCTCTGTCATGGTGTCGCTACTTGGATAACAAAACCCTAGAAATACAAGGATTTGACAACACGTCGTGATCAAACAGGGTCCACCTACCACCCGATGTTGTAGCAGCAATCGGAGGCGAGGGTGCGTGTGAAATCGATTGGCTAGAAAGAGGGTGAAGGTTGTGCCATTGGTCGTCTGTCTCCTGGAACTGTCCATGAGCGACTTGCATCTCCCAATTCTTAGTAGAGTTGAATATGGCTTCGGCCCAAAATTTTCAGAAACAAATTTGAAAATCATATTTCAAGTTTTTCGATTTTAAAAATCCCACATATACATCTAGATATGCGCTTCACGCTTATAGAAAATATTGTCATTCCTATGGTAAAAGAACAACTGTGCGGACCTCTAGTAGCAATTGTGGTAGTACTTCCATTATAGGTCCACATATTTGTCTTTTGTAAACTAGTCCGCAAACTAACATAATTATTCAGTAAATTTTGTACGGACTTGTGTTTCCTTAAGGGCAGGTACGAAATTAGTGAGCATCATAGATACTCCAGAAAAAATTAAGACCCCGAACTTTTTTCAGGATGGAAGTTTTCTTTCAGAACGAATAGGAATTTTTTCAAATTGTGTTTTTGGAACTTAAAAAACGCTCTGTACATCTGCGTTTTCCGAAAAACTGGCTAGATCACATACATGTCTGAAAGTCACAATGCAGATACATTGTTGCATCTTCGAGCGATCGTGCCGAGACAAGAAAAGAGCATCTCGTGAAAATCGTGGATGAGTAGATCAAGCATCTCCTTTCTGGACCTTCTTTTGGACGAGGAAAAGTTGAGCATCATCATCTCCTTCCCCATCCAGATAGGGAATGAGAACTCGCAAGAGATGTTGAGTGGCACTGGACTCTGGAGATGTTCTCTGGCATCTGGATCCGATCAACAATTCTATTCTCTTTAGATGATCAAAAACAGTGGCGGAGCTTGGCGGGAATGTATGGGGTGACAAAACTGAAAATATGAATCATTGGGGGCACAAATGACTAAATTTTCTCATCTAAGTCCGTAAATATTTTTCCCTTCAATGATTTGTCCAACTAGGCGCGCGCGCCGGGGGGGGGGGGGGGGTCTCCCCTTTAACTTAGGCGTAGCTCCGCCAGTGATCACAAATAAATAATTGTTGAGGTCTACGCTTTGGTGAGATGACCTTCCAGCCAACTATGGCTAAATATTAGGCTATACTTGTCCATGCATGTAGTCGCTTTTTCCAAACATGTCTAGTTTCACAACTTTTTTGAAACGGAGGCAAAATATTTGCCTCTTTCTATTAATTAAGGAGAAGAGCTTTGACAAGAATAACACAGAGGAAACTTATGGTATTACTCTCCCAATATTACAAAACTCAAATGTTTGGCACCTGCAGTGAACCAAAACAGGGGCTTGCTTTTAATGATCACAAAAAGGATAGGTGGCGGTGCGGACTTGTTGTTGAAGACTCTCGCATTTTGCCTTCCTAAAATTGTACAATTAACGAGCATGGTGATTGATGCCATGGCTATGGCCTTGGCCTTGCTAGCCATCTTCGTCAACCAAGCCTCGGTGGAAAGATCTTCTGTCCACTCCTCCAACCTAATTCTTGGAAGCCCTAGCCAATCTTTTACCAACCCCCGAAGCCTCTTTATTAAACGACATTGTGAGAAAAGGTGCTCCTTCGTCTTTTGGTTTTGCTTGCAAAGTGGATAAAGGACACAATTTGTCCACCCTCTCTTTTAAAGTGTATCTGCCGTTCATAGCCGATTTTGGATGGTCAACCATGCAAAGAATTTTATTTTTGGCGGCGTCCAAGCTTTCCACACAAGCATGTTCATGTTTGTAAGGGTGGATCCAAATAATTGTGCATTGCCTATCGAAGTTGTTGAGTACTTGCCATTGCTTGTGAGTGTAAAACGTCTCCTTAACTAATAATAGATTGTGGCTAAAAATTGCACCCGTTCAAAAAAAGGTGGATTGTGAGTATATCTAAATCTATATTCACGACACAATGTTGAGTATTGATGTCATTATATGCAAGATCGTTGTAGAAAATGATACTTCGATATTTTGTTTAATATATTTAGTCGTGTTGCGGAATGGAGACCTAGTACTATGTTATAAGAAGTGCCGAGGGAGGCTTGATGGTCAACTTGGGCCATATCAGACTTCCCAAGGTCCACTGCAAACTTCTCTTCCTCGACGTCAGTCCAAGTCATTAGAGAGTCCTTAGATCTGAGACAAGAGCTACTTGGTAGAGTCTTGAATCTCTAGCCCTCTTCTCTTGAGTTTATTCAAGTGGAAGCGAATGAAAGTTAAAAGCTTCGATAACTTCTCAAGCTTACAGGGAAATGGTTCCTCCTTCAAAAGGGTGTGGATTAAAAGAACTAGGATAAGTAAAGCTAGAAACAAAGAAGTATGGTCCTACCTAGCGGACATGTCTCCCTTTATTTTCTAGATATTTTCCTTTTTCTCAAGACATCCCTCAAGATTTGATGTAATCTTCAGAGAAATTGGAAAAACAAAATATCCCCAGCGGACAAAATAATGGGTCAAGGGAACCTCCCTATTTTTTAAACTTTAAGTATTTTTATTTTATTTTCTGGCTATCTTCAATTTGTTATAGTGTTTACCCATATTTTCTGTATTTTTTTTGGAGTATTCCGTGCATTTTCAATATTACCCTGAATTTATGAGGCCTTTTTGCAAAAAATAAAATAAAAAAGATAACTTGGGGCCTCTTCCACGAATTCCAGAACAATAAAGCTACAGCTACGGGTAGTTTTTATACGGGATCAGGTCACAGGCTGACGTGTAGATCAGTGTAGATCAGACGAGAAATTTAGACCCTGAAATCACGGGAAACAACCCGATTTGCACCAACTGAATTCTTCCACGTCCGTCCGTAAGATTTCTTCATTAGGTCTAGCATTTTCGATTCCAGAAATTCTCTAGCGATTTGAACACTTCCCTTGTCCAGGGTGAAAATCTGGGTCTGAAATTCACTAGCTGGATCAAACAACCACATACATGTGGGCATATCTTTGTTGAAGGTGTTGAAGGGCATCTCCACCGGGTCGACCCAACCCGTCTGAGCGCGTCCGAATGCGTCCGCGCGGACGCGTGCGCGGCCTCCCAGCGGCACGACCCATCCGAATCGGCGCGTCCGGCTCGACCCATCGGCGCACCTAATTTGCGTGACCAATGCCTCGTCCCGGACAGCGCAAGCACCGCGCAGTTGTCCGCCTGTCGGCCGCTGGAGGCTCATATGTAAGTGAAACATTAGTAATTAAACTGGTTTTACGTTAGATTAGGCCCTGTCAATTACAAAAAGGCTCAGTTTGAACAAACTAAGAAAAGGCTACTGCTACTAGTGATGGAGGAGGCCATCCCTATGGCTACTAGCCGCCGTTGCCGTGGCCACCGCTGCCGCTAGCACCGTCGATCGCCGCCATAGCCGACCATATGGTCGTTTGCTGGAGGCGATCGTGGTAACGCTCGCTCGCTCGGCAACGAGCCTCCTTCTTGTCAGCTGCCTTCACGCGGTCCGCCGTCGCCCGGTTGGCCAGGGCCTTCTCCATCTCGGCCGCCCAGTGGTCCCTCGCCTCCTGGTCCTCCACCTCCGCCGCCGTGGCCGCCCTCGCTGCCAAGGGGGCCACCATCACCGGAGCTCCGTTGGGGCCGAGGCCGAGGGCCTACGCGATCTGCAGGGGGACGGCGAGAGCCTCCTCCCCCGCCCCCTCCTCCGCCACCACATGATCGACATCCCCCTCCTCCTTGTCGTCCTCCACCTCGGTCTCATCCCCGTCGACGAGAGCCCATGCGCTCGCCACCTCGGCGGCCGGAGCCACTCGCAGTTGCTCCGCCGCCGTTTCGGCGGCGTGCTCCGCCGCTTCCACCACGATGCGCGTGGCGGCAGCCTGGCGAAGCTCGCGGACGGCCACCTTGGCAGCCTCCTTGGCCACATCCTCCAGCGTGCCATGGCCGCCTCGTGGCGGATCTCGCGGAAGGCCCCTAATGCGTCCTCCTTGGTCACCGTCTCCTTGGCGGTGACGTGGTGAACCTCACGCACCGCTCATTGGGCCACCACTTGTGCGGACACCTCCACCACCTGCTCCAGCGCCGCCCTGGCCACACGGCCTTCCTCCTCAAAGGCCACCACCTCGGCCATGCGCTGGGACAGCAACGTGTCTTGGAGGTCGACGGCGTCGATGTCGGCGTCCTGGAAGCGGGTGCGGCACAACTCCCTGATCTAGGTCCAGTTGGTGATCTTGTGGCGAGGCATGGTTGCGGCAGGAGCTTTTTTCTGGCGGTGGCTGCTCTGGCTGGGCTTGTTGTCTCAGCCGCGCCACGCGGCCGTCTTTTATAGACGATGGCGAAGGCAGGAAACAGCCGGGAAGGCGCGCGCGGGAAACGAAAAGCTACAATGGCGGGAAACGCCAGCCGCGCGGGAAGCCGCCGGTGCTGATAGCCGACGTCGTGTCGCCATTAACGTCCCATCATCGGGGTGTCAAACGGTGATAGCGGGGGGAGACGGACGGATGGGTCGGGCTGCTAGGCGCAGTCGGCCGGACAGGCCAGACCACGACCCCAAAGCGACTGTGGGCTGACCCAAACGAACATAAACGGACCGTTTCGGTCATCCATTTGGGTCGATCCGGTGGAGATGCCCTAACAATATGGTCTTGATTGGCCGGACAAAAGATGACGATGAAAATATTATCGGGCCTTCAGCGTTTTTCTGACAAGGTACGACATTCTTCTTAAAATGGCAATGTTTTGGGGAGGAACGACAATAGTTGTATAGTACTCCTTTCGACTCATATTAGTTGACTCAAATTTGTCTAGATACGAATGTATCTAACACTAAAATTTGCCTAGATACATTCATATCTAGATGAATCTAAGTCAACTAATATGAATCGGAGGGAGTACTTGTCATGTTTGCTATATTTGCTAACTACTTCGTATAACTTGCTTGTAGGTTGTTTCTCTCTCGTTGCATGGCATCTACTCCCTCCATTTAAATATATAAGATGTTTTAGATTTGTGAAGAAAATGTATCTAGATATGTTTTAGTATTTTAGCATATAGATTCACTTCAAACCTGAGTAAACCTACACACTAAAAGAAGTCTAGATACATTTGTTTCATAAAAATAAAATATTTTATATTTTAAAACGGAGGGAGTATACAGGTTCGACAGCATTTTGCTAAGCTTTAGTTAGAGGCATCTAGAAATGTGCTGGTGATCGTTGAGTCAGCATATATATATACGAACAATCTAATTGTAAGGTGCATATATACGTACCAGAACACCGTAGGCAAAGCCCTCGATGACGTTCTTGGAGATGGTGACGGCGGCGAGCTCGACCTCGCCTTCGTGTCCGGCGAAGGCGGAGGTGACGAAGCCGATGGAGAAATTGCACACGATGGTGAGGATCACAGGGAGCGAGATGTGCCACATCAGCTTCGACTCCTGCCAGCTCTTGCCCGCCATCTTAGAAATCCCCATCATGACCATCAATGGTGACCTCGGCTCTGCTCTAGCTTCGACGATATATCAGGCAGTGAGGCACCCAAATCAGGTAATAAACCGAAGCACGCAAACGCCCGGCAATGATCTGCTTGTCGAGCTCGATCTGCGAGCTCTTGAACGGAGGAGCGTGTGTGAGAGATAAGCTCTAGCTAGCTGGGTAAAGCTAATGAAGCTTTTGCTGTTTATTTATTGGACTGATGATGGAGTAATTAAAGCCGGGGCGTATAGTGGCACCTGTATATGCACACAGTTGCACTCTATTATTTTTAGATCATGGCAAAGAGCACCTTTCCCGACCAGTGGGAAGAGCCGCTACTCCAGGCCCGGACAAGGTTACCACTATCCCGATACGACGACAATGATATCTCAAGATTTTTCGATCTCCTGCAGGCAGACTGCAGCTGCCAATCGATACGTATCGCAATATATTAAAATTTGCAGTACCATAAGGTCGATACCATATGTTCCTGTGATTTAATAAAACAGTATAAGCCACGTCAACACAAACATGGCGGGCAAGAGCAATGTTGGCTTAAAGTCTGAAGGGTGAGCTGAGTATAGCACGACCTCCTATAAGTTTGGCGAGATGAGACTAAGAAATGGTTTTTGGAAGTGAAAAAAAGCAACCTAGCTCGTGGCCGCGGAATCGGGCATGAAAACGGCCGCCGGGCTTCGACGCGGCCTGATCTACAGCTACTGGCGACGGGGCGGGGCGGGGTTGGAATCGACGGTGGCGGGTGGCATGAAAGTGGCAAGAATGGGGAAGGGGACTTCTCACGGCAGTTGCAAGCGGCTGTGGGGTGGGATATTTTTGGGCGTGCATGGCCACGTGCCCGATATATACAACCCCGAGGCTGGCTTTTTGCCACGTGCCAAAAAAAATTATACGGCGCTGACATATGCTCGAGAGGGAAAAAGTCATGCCGACACCTAAAAAACGGATTTTTGAGCACCAAGGCCCTTTTTTGGTATCTGCTGGAGATGCTCTAAGCACTGATCACATATGCCGAGGCTTAGCTCGGTGGCTTGGACAGTCTGGTATGTCTTTGTCCGCTCGCGTTCGAGTCTCTATATTCCATAGACTATGGATAAACCATTATAAATATTGTTGGTGAAATAACATTCATAAAATTAAATGCTAAAAGCGTCGCAAGACGAAAAGATTGGAATTTCACTTAAGTGTGATATTACAAAGAAATACATGAAGAAACTTCATGTTGGTGAAATTTTAGAGTTAAGTTGTTTTCGAATGACTTGACACTTGTAAGACTTTCCTATAGATAACTAAAACTTTGTTCAAAGGACCAAAATTGAACGAACGGCTAACTTATTGAAAGTCATACATATTGATGTATGTAGTCCATCATGTAAAACCGTGTGTGTTGGATTATTCTACTTCATATACTTTCACCGAGAACTTGAATAGATATATGAGTATATCTGTTTAATGAGGAAGAACTATACTTTTTTTAAAAGATGTTCAAAGGTTTTAGCGTTAAGTAGAAATCATCGTAATAAGAAAATCAAGAGTGTATGGTTGAATCATAAAAGAAGATATTTGAGTTATAAGTTTAGCAAACATCTAAAAGTTGATAAATTGTTTCATAAACTTGAGGTTCCCGAAACACCATAGTAGTATGGAAGACTTTAAGAATATAATCAAACCTAGTTTGACTTGGTGAGATCAAATATAAAACTGCCATTATGATTTGAAAGAGTATGCTATAGTGACATATCGCTTTTACACTGAAAAGAGCAACATCATGATTCGTTGAAATGGCAATGGGTAAAACCTAGTTTATATTTTCTTAAAATTTGGTATGCAAGGCATATGTAAAATGTTTACAATACCAAAGTCGGATATGCAAGTCTTTGTAGGTTATCCCAAATTAATCGTTGGGAATTTCTCCACCATAACACTAAAATACAAAAGTGTTTATCGCTAAAACGACGAGTTCTTTGAAAAAGAATTCTTCATGAAAATTAAGTGGGAGGACAATAAATTTTTTGATGAGGTTATTTAAACCTGAGTGACATGATCAGAGTAGAGCAGCACCGGAAAGTGTTCTGGAGGCAACTACAATGCTCATGGCTACCATTCATGCAAATATTGTAATTCTGAAAATCTAAATTCCTCTTGAACCATGTGGATCGGGTGAGAATCAAACAAAAATATTTAAGGACAAAGTGTCATTGTTGGACAATGATATACCGAGTACATGCAAAGAAACGATGATAAGTCCTGACTCCGTTAAATGGTTGGAGGCCATAAGAATTCGTGATAGTATCCATATACGAAAACCAAGTTATGAACTTGTTAGACCCTCAAGAAAGCATGAAGCTTTTCAAAGCGTAAGTGGATCCATAAACAAACAGACATGAATGTTTACATCTACGAAATAGTCGACATGTCGGAAAATAGTTTACGACAAAGGTCAAAGACTAGGTGACACGAATGTAATATCACGGGAACGAGTAAATGTGTTTGTCGTTAACAAGATCGACCTAGAGATACTGGAGATTAGGTTTTGGATAAACTAGGTATCGTGTCGTAGAGAGAATGAGACTCGAAGTTTAAGGTTCAAGCGATCAAGTTGAATTCGTGAAATGCATGGGGGCCAGCATGGGTTTCTAGATCCCGATGTTGGTCATTGATCAGAGAGGTGTATCGATCATGTCTGGGTATTCCCGAACCGTAGGGTGTCACGCTTATGGGTAGATGACGCCTAGGAATTGATCTGAGATTGTAGGAGAAAAGAGAGAGAACGCCTGAATTGTTCCGGGATGATAACAGAAGTGTTTCGAGGATATCCGACGATGATGGGAGGGTTTCAAAAGTTGTTTCGAAGTGATAAAAATTAAATAATATGTATTTAATATAGATGATATGAATTTAATATTAAAAATATAATTTTAATTGGATTTAATGCGGAAATCCACCTAAATAGGCCTAAAGAGAGGCCTAAGAGGGGGCCGCGCGCCCAAGGAAGGCTAGGGGTGGTCGGCGGCTATGGGCCAAGCCACCCCACGTGGGGCCCATGTAAGGGGGCTGGCCAGCGGTGGGATTTAGTCCCACCCCGCCCCATTATCCTTGTGGTGCCTCCCTTCCACCTCTATAAAGAGGGGCAATCCTCTCCCTCAAACCAATCCATTCGCTTTTGCCGATTTCTCTCTCCCTCTCCCTCAAATGTGGTTTCCAAGTAGGAACGTGCATATGGGAATATGGGTTTCTCTATCATATGCACGTTGTCGTGCTGCTGGACTCTCGGTCCGGATCAATCTTCTTTCGCTGCTTTGCTGGACAAGATCCCGTGGGACGTCTCCACATCAGATGCGTGTAATTCCACAAAGGCACTGCTAGTTGTGCTCGTCGCTTGGAGTTTGGAGCTTGGACGTCTACATGACCTTGAGGTTGGCTACGTCATACGATTACATCGGCAACGTTTGAACGAGAATGTAATACCCCTTTCGGTCTTCAAGGGTATAAACACTGAATCCCTCTCGTTACTTTACATCTGCATAGATAGGTCTTGGATATGGTGTTCTCGTCGTTAGAATTTTTTGTTTTCTGCTACGGAACCCTTCAGCTAGAAAGGCGTGCCCCTCTTGGTCGTGAACCACGTCGAGCTCTCCGCGCACAGAAGGTGATCGATCTTTTGCCTATCTCATGGATAGCAACGATGAGCTCATGATGGTGCAATTTTTGCAAGCGGAGGCCGACACACAAGTCGATTGCAGAGTGTATTGTGATCATCGGTGGCCTCATTCGCCTACATGCCAGTCAGGGAGCTCCTCAACGTGGCAGCTTAGTGCTGGGTAAGAATATGAACAAGACCGACAGCGGCTGGCCGGCGCCCTGATGTTGGAGACTAATTATTTTCAAGATGATGTGTCAACACCCGGATTTTAATCCCAGATGTCTGTTATGTCATACATCACAATCCCAGGATTACCATTTTTGCGAGACATAACGGATTGGATATCACAGTACATCATCCATTACAAACCATAATAAGGTCTTACATAAATAAAGGATCTTATGATCCAGTCTTAGTACAAACAAGTAGCGGAATAATAAGCGTAGCGATGGGCTCCATCTTCAGTATCACAGGCAATGCTGACGATGGGGGATGATCCTAGTTGTCGTAGCCGTCCTGTTGTCCTTCTTCCAGATAGTCCTCCTCATAGTCTGGCCACGGGAATAGCCAGGGACAAATCCATGAGTACTCTTTAAGTACTCGCAAACTATCACTAACAAGTAAGGTAGTTCTAGTAGGAATGCTAAGTTCTAAGTTTATTTGTAAAGTTAAGTTTGAAACCTAACATGGAGAGGTGGTAGGGTGCGGCGGAGCTAGGGCAAGCTGGTTTGGCGCGGCGCTGTCTCTGGCGTGTTGCCCACGTTTGGCCGGCAGCGACCAAGAACGGGCGGCGCGGTACTACTGCTAGGGGCTAAAGGGTAGCTCTTTCATGGCTTGGTTGGAACTAGGGAGATAGGGAAGAGCAGAGGGGTTCGAATGGGGGACAAAGAGTTGATTAGCAACAGTATTAGTTAGGCCAAATTTTCTCTGCCTGCCAACTGTTTGATAAAATGGCCGCAAGAAAGTTTTGTTTGAATTTTGAAAAGATTTTTGGTGGGTGTGTTAGTCATATGCTTGAGCATCTGTGGTTTCTTGGGATTGCCAAGGTGAATTCATTTGAGTGGTTTTTGAAAAAGTGGGATCTATGCATATGAAATGGATTCCATTTTCAAATGCCATTTAAAATTAGGGTTTAAATGTTTTTGTATGATTTCAAAGTGGGCCTTGGTAGATTATTACTTGTACTAGCAAGGGGTGCAAAGAGTTAGAATTGTTTCTGTTTGAATTTGACTTCTAGGAACACCTAAAGTGGCCTAGTGGATTAAAATGGCAAAAGTGACCATTTGCCTTTATTAATTTCATTTGATTTCTTTTTCTTTGGATTTGGTTTTGGAATGATCTAGATGATGTGACATTCACCTTTGAACCATTTTACAACCATTAGATTAATCAAACATGGTAATTCCAAACAATTCTATTTTAATGCAACACACATACGCATTCTTAATTATTTTAATAATAAAAAGTTTTTGTTAACCCTAAATTGGGTGATTTGGATCTTGATAACCTTGATTAAAGTTTTGGGATGTTACATGATGCAACCCATGGGACTGCGGTGTTTCAACACTGATTTGGAATGAACAAAGAGTTGTTCATGAATATTGTGCATGGAGTGCATGGTTTTGATCCGTACTTCATGTGCAAAAGGACTGCATCGATTTAGTTGGTTTCACCTTTGTTCAGAAGTGCACGGCTGTCTTGCAATGTCTTGCTACGGAGCTCCTACAGATACTCAAGATGACTACTTGTGCATGGCCGAGGCCACGACATTTGAGCGTGTATAGGTTTTTCCGCAGCATAGAAAACAAAAAATTTCCTACGATGAGAACTACACGCCAAGATCTATCTACTAGGTATAGAGAAATGGGTGGACATACATCCATCGAGAACTTACCCTCGAATACAACGAGTTTTGTTAACGAGTAGGAACTCGTGGTTGATGTAGTCGTACACTTGCCGATCTCAAGATCGTGTGGAAGTCCGAGCGCCGCAAATGAGCAGCACATCCGTCCTCGCACACACGTTCAAGCCACCGGACAACCTCCACTTCCTCGCTCCAGCGATCCACCGGAAGCAGCAACTCCTTCCAGACGAAATGACACCGGGAACATGTATCTTGCTAATCCGAGACCATGGAAGAATAATTCTAGAGGGGGAGAGAGATCCTTCACGAGAAGGTGTGAGGAAGGAGGAAGATGGTGGCCCTTTATAGGAGGAGGGGGGTGCCCCTCCCCATGGCCGGCGCATGGGGGGTGACCCCTCACCTCCCCCATTCATGTGGTGGTAACCCTCCACATTAAAATGCCTCTTCACATTCCCTTTTAAAGTCCCCACTTTAAATGCATTAAAATTCTCTAAGTTTAATGCTCTCTCATTTAATAAAACTCTTTTATTAAATTTATTCAGAATTTTGTTAATTACTTTAATTAACAAACATTCACATATAACCCCTTGCAATATTTCAATATCACATGCAAAACCACTTTCTGCAATTTCACCCGAAACAATTTCCGGTTTCTATCGAAACAATTCATGCGCTTTGCAATTCTTTCGTCTGAAACATTTGTGCTCCAAAATGGTGTCCGGTAACTCTTAAGTGTGTCACCCTACGATTCGCGAATAATGCAGACATGATTGAGACTCCTCTCAGATCAATAATCAGAAGCGGGACCTGGAGATCCATACTGACTCCTACACATTCAACGATGACTTCTGTGATCGTGAGAACCTTTAACGCTTGTAATTTAATCCCTTTGTCTCATGATATAATACATGTCCGAGATTTGATCATCGGTATCCAAATACCTAGTTTGATCTCGTTACCGACATGCACACTTTTCTCGTTCCCGTGATATAACATTCTAGTGATCACATCACTTGCTTGCAAGCTATCTTAATGTGATATCACCGAGAGGGCCCAGAGTATATCTATCCATCATCGGGATTGAAAAATTCCACTCTTGATCCATGAGCCTCAACATAACACCTTCGTAGCACTGAACCAATCTTTATAGTCACCCTGTTACGGTGTGACGTTTGATGTTATCAAGATACTCTTCCGTTGTTAGCAATTAACATGATCTCATGGTCTAAGGATAAAGACTACTTCGTATGATGTTATAGCAATGTAAACATAATGACTTGATCGTAATGCTATACTTCGGATGAATGTTCATTACATTATTTCACAAATGCTGTGACCTTGTTATTAACAACATCCAATGTCCATGATCAGGAAACCTTGATCATCTTGTTAATCAACAAGCTAGTCTATAAGAGAGGCATAACTAGGAACCCTTTTTGTTTATTAAACACACATATATTGATGTTTCCGATCAATACAATTATAGCATGCAAAATAAACATCTATCATATATAAGGAATACATAATAACAACTTTATATTGCCTCTCAGGGCATATTTCCTTCAGTGTGATACTAGAGGCCATGGCAGATCATTATTCTGGATTTGGCATGCTTTCTTTGGCATGATCGAAACGCATGATGATATCAGTGTGTTGTCGTGATCTCCAATGTTTGGCATACTTACAAAAGGCCATTCCCCAGCGGTGAACTTTGTGGCCATTGGCATGAAATACACCAAAGGCTACTACCTAGTCAATGATATTTACCCTAGATGGGTCACCTTCATGAAGACAATCCCCGACCCTCATACTGATGCAAGAGCTTCGTTTGCCAAGTGCCAGGAGGATTGCAGGAAGTATGTTGAGTGAGCATTTGGTGTGCCCCAAGCCCGCTTTGCTATCTTCAGGTGCCCTGGTCTAACCTAGTCAACATCACGTATGTGGGAGGTAATGAATGCTTACGTGATCACGCATAATATGATCATCGAGAGAGAGCGAGATAATCCAGTGGTTGATCCGTTTCCCTTTGAGGGATGAGCCCTCTTGCTGAGGTTGATCACAAGGTACCGACTTATTTTGGTGCTTTCCTCGCCATGCATCAAGAAATCCGCGATGATCAGGTACACGATCAGCTACACAAAGATCTCGTCGAGCATTTTTGGGTGCTCAGAGAAAATGCAACCGAAAACCCTCTAGCCAATTGACCCCTGCTGCTTGATTTATTTTTAATTTTTATTTATGTAAATAATTGTATGAACTAGTTTTCTTCAAACATTCGATTTGTTGTAATAAATTTGATTTTATTTGCATTTATTGTAATAATATGCTACAATTGTGTGATCTTTTTTAGATTTGGTGTTTTGATCCATGACATGATCATTGGGCGCAATCGTTGTGGGACACCGGTGTTGGACGGCTTCCCCAAAGCACCGGTAGTTTGGGCGCAAACCCCTAAAGGCCGGCCATCTTTGAGGGCGCCGGTGGGGATGCTCTTAGTAATATGCTCCAATCATATCAGGAGTAGTGCACTCTTTTAATATGAATGACACATCAGCTGGCAGATCGAAGACCCATTTACCCCTTCTACCCTTCATGCCCAAACGCTTCTAATGATTGATGTGAGTAAGTAGCAGATTTAGGAATTTTACTCTAGGATGGAACAATTAGACATAATGTTTTTTCATGATGTGGCAAATACAAGATGCCAATGTACTAGTATAAAATTTACTAAAAGCTCGTTTAAAGCCAGCATTTCATTTCATTTGGCAGAAATAAAATGAAATGATATTGTTGTCATCGTTTCATTTGCCCAATTTAAAATTCCAATAGAATCATGTTTGGCTACCACATGGAATTATGAAATGAGATGATTTTTAGACAAATGACTGGGTTAGGAACAAGAATTGACTTAACATATCATACCCATTTGCTAGAATTTCCAATTAAAATGATGGTTTCCATTCTATGAGAAGCAAACACGTTTTATATGGAACCTCGATTGAATTTCAAGTGCCCACTCTCTAGAATTTCTAATTGAAATGACGGAACCAATTTCAGGACAACCAAATAAGTCTACCATGAAATTGTCAAATGAATTCTATGTTTTTTGGCCCCAAATGATGGGAGCCAAAGGAGCCCTTAGAGCAAAACAGAAATGGTCTCACGCTCAGCATACATTCGATAATTAAGTCTAAAATTTACAAATAGAAATATTACATACCTGCAATAATTTGAGGAATATAACTTCACTACTAATTCTTCCTCTTGTCAGTCTTCTTTGCCGAACGTTTCTGAAAAAGAAACGCGATATCTCCGTTCCTCTCCATGGTTAAGTTAACAGTTCTACAATGAAAAGTTGCAAATCGAATCCATTAATTCTCCGGTTACATTGATTGAAATTGAATTCTAAAATTATTAACCACCGATGAATGGTTCTGCCATGAAAAAAATCATTTCAAAACTAAAAAAGAAAACGAGACAAGGAGCTAGCACCTGATCGGAAGAGAGGAAGCGGCAAGAAAACGGCGGGGCGAGCAGGCCCCCTCTGCATACGCGACTACGGACTACAGTGCACACCTGCTGCGGCAGACTGCAGTGCCGGCGAAGGCCCTGCATCCCTGCCCTACGGCCGCCATCGTCGCGGCTTCTTTCTCCTGGTACCGTGATGCGATTTTCCCTTGCTTCGCGTCTCGGGCGGACGATCGGGACTATTTTTTTTCCAAGCGAAGTGATCTGGACTCGGGAGTTCGTGAGCACAAGGAGCCGAGGGGACCGGCAAAACAGGCTACCAGCGCCGTCTGGGCCAGGCCTAGATGTTTTTTCTTCTCACATATTGTACAGTACGGACAAACGGGCTGAATTCTTAAAGATGGGCCACGCCTAACCCTTCAATTCTGGAGTACAAGATTTGCGTATTTTTTGATAAATCTAGCCTTTTTGCGAAACTAATTCCATGTCTGACCCATGGCAAAATTATTTCGAAATCTGACTCCTGAGATCGCCACTATTTTAAATGGCGCCGAAGATGTGCAGGTCGGCGCCAACATGTAGCAGCTGGGAGGTAGCCTCGGGAACTCGACGCCAAGCGATACGGCGCCGACCCCCTTTGGTCTGCCTCCCAGCTGCTCTGCGTGGGCGCCGACCTGCACATCTTTGGCGCCGTTTAAAATAGTGCCGATCCTAGGGGTCAGATTCCGAAATAGTTTCAAAAAGGGGTCAGACATGAAATTAGTTCTGCAAAAAGGTCAGATTTGTCAAAAAATACAAGATTCGCCGGCGTCTACCCAGTTCACATAGTGGAAGCCTACTTGACGTTACATCGACCAGTCCAGGTGGAGCTAAGAAACACAGCAACCACCCATCTCGCGTGGATTGCGTCAGCATTCATCGCTACTCCCTCCGTCCAATCAGATATCAAACTAAGGGCATCTCTAACCGATCCCCTAAAATCGGTTAGAGGAGTAAATTTACGCAGCGGCGACACCTAACCGAACTCCTGAACGGTTAGAGGAGTATATTTTTACTCATCGGAGGAGTAAAAGTGGCGACCGACTCCTAAATTTACTCCTCCGAAACCAAATCTGATAAAACCCCCGTCGCTCGACCGGCCGCACCCTTTTTCGCCGGCGTCGTCGCCGGTGACCCCTAACCCCCGCCGCCCCCATCCCGATCCCTCTGCTGCTCTCCGGCCCACCTTTTCCCTCGCTCCCCGCCTCTCGCCTTCGCCGGAATCGACGGGGCGAGGTCGTTTTTGTCAGCCTCCACCCCGATTTGCTCCAAATCGGGCTCCGTCGTCGTCGATACGCCGCAAGCCGGAGCCGGCGTGGCCTCCGGTGACTCGTTAGAAGCCGGAGTTGCCTCCCAGGAGGGCGACCACCACGGATGTCGCGTCGCGGCTCTCCCCCTCCTACCCTACCCTAGATCCCACACGACCGGTGTTCGGCCTCGCCTCCCCTGTCGCTCCCGAAGGGTTTCGTGTGCGCGAAGGACCTCTAGCCGGAGTTGGAGGATGCAGGGCCGTCGTCCGTCGATGGAACGCTGGCTGCTGCCGTAGATGGATCGCCAGCACCGCCTGCCGCAACCACCAAAAGAGGGAAAAGGTGATTTCCCCCCCTCTTTTTCGCCTTGTAAAATCTAGAGCACAAGTGGCTTATTTGATTCTTGTTACAATGAAATACAAGGACTTCTACATGGACCGAGGATGAGTTGTATTTTGCATGGCACCATCAAACTCTAGTAGACGATGCAATATTCGAATCGAGTGGTGTTCGTCCGCTGTTTCAACTTTTTTGGGAGAAAATTCATATGAATTTCAATGAAAAGACAACCGGGGATGGTAGATCGCTTTCATCGATGTTAAATAGATGGCACATTCTTGTTATGCGTTCTAATGCTAACAAGAACACTTGAGTTTGTGCCAGATTCTATCAAGATGTATCGGTATCTATGGGGAGCAGCGGCGAAGCTCTCGGTAGGGCAAGGGCGGGCGCCCGCCCTACCTTGGCTCGCGACAAAACGTTGCCTATACCTATGTTGTACCTGGTACGTACGTACAAAACTAGATGTATGGATGGATTGCACGATGTAGGATTGGGAAAGGAGCAATATGGGCAAGCGAACATGGCCTGGGCCTTATGGTCTTGGGCCTACTGCCGGATTCAGACTTCACTTCCTGTTTTTTGTCTTGCCTCTTGTGACTCGTTCGTGCCTGGCCCCATCGAGAGAGACAGACCGAGCGAGGAAACCGTCCATGGCGGCGGCGTGACTAACATATCCAAGGTTGCTAGAGCCCGGGCGTCCTTGGGACTGGCGGGCAACGGAAGGACTCGTGAGGCCGGCCACACGCGCAGGCAAGGCGGCAGCAGGGCGGCGGGCCGACGGTGCGCGAGATTGGGTGAACAACAGGAGACAGGAGGTCTCCTCGGCCAAACTTGGGAGTGATTGGATTTTTGAGCTAGATTTAATATAGACAAGAATAGGAAGAGGCAAGCTAAAGGGGAAAAAGGTACTACCTCCGACCCATATTAGTTGACTTGGATTTGTTTAGGTTTGGATGTATCTAGCACTAAAACATGTCTAGGTACATTCGAACCTAGACAAATCCAAGTCAACTAATATGGGTCGGAGGGAGTACAAGTTTTTCTAACTTTTTGCGTTTGGGTAGACCACTAGTGTACTGTATTTGATGAAATTTGAGACTGTATTTTTTTGTCATTTACTAGATGAGCTTTATTATTAGTACATTTATAGGTTCTACTCTACTCCCTCCGTTTCAAAATATAAGATGTTTTATCTTTGTGAATTAAGTGTATCTAGACTTCTTTTAGTATGTAGGTTCATCTAGGTTTAGAGTGAATTTCCCCTACACACTAAAAAGTTCTAGATACACTCCTTTCACAAAATTAAAATATCTTATATTTTAAAACAGATGGAGTAGTTTAAACAAGTTTCTATTATCATTGTACTAAATGGTCAATGGCGGAGCTTTAGCCCGCCATAGCCGCCCGAGCTCTAGCTCCAAAACTCCTTTAATTTCTTAAGGAAATAGTTAGCTTAAATAAAACTGGTTAGGGCAAATCCTGCTCAACACAGCTACACATTAATCTTGTCCAGGCTCAACATCTGGACTATAAATGGTTATGCTTATGATTGTATAAAGTATTAACATATGTACACAATTTTGATTTTATGCATAAATTTTTAACTTAGGAGTTCGCCCGACCTAAATTTATTGTCGTCCTTCGCCACTGATGGGGAGGATTATATACTCTCTATGTATCAATTGTATCGAGTTGTATCGTATTCGTAGTTGTATCGATATCAAAACCTATGATAATATATGTGTTTGTATCAACCTTTTTTAATTGCAAATGATGAAAAATATTTTTACTTCTCTAAAAATAGGGGTTCAGTTAGGTGCCGACCACCTTTAGAGGAGTACTTTTACTCCTCTAAAGTTTACTCATCGGTTTACTTCTCTAATAGAGATCGGTTAGAGATGTCCTAAGGGTATGCGCATTGGTTCAGATGCATGTCGTCCGCAACGTCATCGAAAAAGAATAGTACAGACTACAACGAGTCATCTGAATCAGTTAATTTGTTGGAGATTTGCTACCGTGGAAAAGCTGGACATGAGATTTCCTTGGCAGTGATTTCTTTCCTGGGCCTGGCCACGAACCCACGTATTACCGACACCCACCCCTACAACGGGAAAGAGTGGAGTCGCTAGCTAGAGATTTCCACGCAACTCGACCGTCGGTAAAGTTACAGACAGCTTCATTCTCTCCCCCTTTTTTTATCCAACTCATCACAAATCCTATGTGGCAGGTATTACAAAAGGCTGATGTAGGACTACTGTACATACCTTAATTAGCGTAACGGGCTTCTCAATCCTTTTTTTTAGATGACGGGCTTCTCAATCCTGGCGAAAGACAAAGATGGTTTTAAAATATAAAACGTTTTAGTTTTATGAAACAAATGTATTTAGACGCCACATCTTATATTTTGAAATGGAGGGAATAGTTAAGAGAGGGAAAAGGGCGCTAGCTCTCGCGAAAGAGCATAACTGAGCAAGCTACTCGCTCTGTTTTAAATTATAAGATGTTTTCGTATTTTTTAAAACATATTATCTACACGTCTTTTAGTATGTAAACATATACACTGGACACACATGTTTCAAAAAAAGTTGAAACATCTTATATTTTAAAACGGAATGAGTAGTTGTCGTATTTGAAGGAAGTTTCTCACATTAGTAAGTTTTTCGTGGCATATAGTATCTCGTTATAAAATTTAAACCCTGAAAATCGAGATGCAGAAATGAAGAAAATATCTATATTACATATTTGGATGCAAGTCAATTTCATTAAAGGTGAACATAGAGCTCCTTTGATTTTGATTTATGATACAAGTTGATTAAATTTTGAGCATCTCTCTTTGTTCTTCCTATCTTATTTGCAAAGTAAATAAAATAAAAATTCTTGACTGTCGTCAAGGTCACCTAAGTTTTTCAAATAAAAATGAAATTATGTGAAGAAGATAATATGATACATGGGCCCCACTTTCTGTGAGAGTGGTATGTAGTTCCGGCCAGGATTGTTGTTTTCCCGGTGTACCAAACAGCACAAGATTCAATTTAGATCAGGAATTAGTATTTCAGGATGCAAACGACAGATTTTGACTTTAGCTTTAAACCGTCGTACCTCTACGAGTTCAGGGTTTGGAAAGAACATTTTTCTTTATTAGCTTCGATACATCAATTGTCACCGGACTTTCTATTCTTTTCGTTTAGCACCACGAGGCACCAGGGATATAAATGCGTATCAGCCTATGGTGTTCCACAACACCGTACCATGTTCACCCACAGGCTATTGCACAGTAATAATTGGTACTATCCCTTAATTAACGAGACCAATAATGGCATGTCTAGGTGTAAGGATGACAATGGTGTGTGTTTAGATGCCATGTCCACCGGTCTCACTCTAGCCTGTCCATGAATATATCCATGGACATGGATGTCGCCCTGATCCAAACTTGATATCCGGGTATCTATGGATATCCATTGATTTACACGAGGTATGGCCACACCCTCTGCCAGGACCAGCCTCGTTCCATGCCCCGCGAGAGGCGGCAAGCTCCGGGTCCTCCCATGGTGGTCCTCGAAGGCACACCTCAATGAATCGGTTGGATGTGGTAGACATCTAGCGGTGGACAACATTGTTCCAAGTTAAAACTTCCCTCCCTCCAAGTCAATCGTGCCTATACATGACACTCTTGGTTCGGCCACGAAACCTATAGGTCTGATTTTTCCACCCCTCTTAAATTAAAGATCACACGTTTTTATAGTGCCTTCTCTGGCCTTTTTTTTTTTGGCGTGCGAACGTTTATTCTAAGGGCCAAAAGGATATAAGGGATATGCTTGAGATGTTTTTATGAATTCTACACCTACTAATTGTTTAATTTAGACGGTACTCCATCTCTGATAATTAACGCGAAGGTATTGGTTCCGTGAATAAAAAGGTGTTGTATAAACTAATGACTTGAACATTGAGTTTGCACCATTGCGTCAAGGCAAAGCACGCTGTTTGGCTAATGGGGTACGTGTTGAACCTGTAAACACAACGTGGCCGCACGTTCTCCGTTGGATCGAATAGCAAGAAAGATCTGTCATAATGCCCGTTCATCGTGTGTCCTCGTGATGCCACGAGACCTATAACCACGAAAGAGAAATTCAAAGTCCCAAGCAACAACGGAAACACACGCACGCAAAAAAAAAGGAAAAAATCAAAAAAGAAACCCGTCATCGATCCAATCCGTTTCCCAGAAACTATCCCAATCGTACCTCCAGCCGACGTCTAAGGCGGCGGCGGCATCCACGGCGACGGCGGCACCAACAACGGGAGCCCACCCGACGGCCACCGCGACGATTCCCTCCAGTCCCCGCTCCTCGCCGCAGCGGAAACCCTAAGCCTTCGGATCGCGCGGCGCGCCGCCATCCGTTCACCCGCGCCGATCCCGTGCGGTCACTCGATAAATCCGCTTCAGTTCCCCACCCGCGGATTGCGGCTGCCACCCTGCAGAGACGGGCGTCGAGTTCATGGTAGTGGCGCTTAGCGGTACCATGTTGAAGTGCCTGGAGGGGGTGAAGCACCTCTGCGGCGTGCTCCTCAGCTGCTGCGACATCGACCTCAAGCAGCCCAAGGGCCTAGAAGACCCCGAACTCCTCGCCAGGGAGACCGTGTGTATGTCCACCACTCCACCCTACCAATTAATTCTCTTGCTATCAATGTCTAAGAATAGCTCTCTCTTGCTAGTCCAAGCCTCAGTTTAGTCGGTAATGTAATTACGGGGGGCATTGTGTGGTCTGCCTTTGCTTGCAGTTAGCGTGAGTGAGGTCGAAGCGCTGTACGAGCTGTTCAAGAAGATCAGCAGCGCTGTGATAGATGATGGGCTGATTAACAAGGTTAGTGGGCACCCTGTTTTTGTAGATGTGTCTCTTTATGATGAGTGATGGATGACAGATGCTTTGTGTGATGACATGGTGCAGGAGGAGTTTCAGTTGGCGCTTTTTAAGACCAATAAGAAGGAAAGTTTGTTTGCTGATCGGGTGAGTCCATGTTACACTTGTATACATGAATTTGCCATTTGTATTTGTATAATGAAAATGCTGTTCTGTTTTTCTTTTTGGTATTCTAATGTCATTACTATAGTCTCTCTTGTCCTCGTTTTCATTGTATAGTTGGGACCTTGGAGATAAAGAAACACGCTATTCAAATATTCTGTAGGAATAATGAGCCATATATGTCAAAGGTCATATACCTTGTAGAATAGCACAGGCTTTGGGAACATGTATTAAGTACTCCCTCCGTCTCAAATTAATTGTCTTAGATTTTTCTAGATACGGATGTATCTAGTTATAAAACATGTCTTCCGTATCTAGACAAATCTGAGACAACTAATTTGAGAAAGAGGGAGTACTATCTATTCATTTATCCAGAAATCACTTTTTTTTACTTGTATGAATATACGTGGTTCTATAGTATTTTAGCTAATTCCTGTAAGCTGCTAGTTTGGTTTGGTAGACCCTCCCTGGACAAGTACAAGTACTTAACAGCTCATACGGCTGTACCAAGTATGGTTCAGAATGTGTTCAGAGCTTAGATTATCATGTAATTAATTTGGCTGCCATGTGTGGTAGCCTCTCTTTTGTGCAGTTTTCATGACTTGAAAGCAAGTATTTTCATGTTTAGATATTATCTACTAGAACTGAAAGCAACATTATCTTTTTGTTGAAAGTCATGATCATCATCATATATACTAAGAGCATTGGACTCCACATGCTAGCAGTTTCTCATGAAAAAATATCTTTTACAAAAACTTATCTGCTCCTGTAGTCGCTCACATCCAAACCATTGGCATCCACCTGCTGTGTATATACACCCTCCAGCCTCCAGTCAGGCTTTGCAATAATTGTCCATGCCTGTATTGTTTACCCCTTTAGTAAATTAATGTAGTGTGCATAGGTGAAACAGTGAAGTGGAATGATATTGATACTCGATATACTCCCTCTGTTTCAAAATATAAGATGTTTTAGCTTTGTGAAGCTAATGAATCTAGACCCCTTTTAGTGTGTAGGTTCACTCCAAACATCTCCGAACCTACATACTAAAAGGGGTCTAGATACATTAGCTTCACAAAGCTAAAACATCTTATATTTTGAAACGGAGGGAGTACATAATATGAGTTCTGTTAACATCGCAATGCATTTCCCTCAACATTGTCCATGTTCTTGCAGGTCTTTGATTTATTTGACACGAAACACAATGGAATTCTAGGATTTGAAGAATTTGCACGTGCGCTATCAGTATTTCATCCAAGTGCCCCTCCTGATGAGAAAATTGATTGTAAGTTTAGACTTTTAGGGCATTTGCATAGGTAGTTCAACTTTAAATGAGGCAAAATATTAGTACAAAAATGATCACTGAAAATTACACAAGTATATATATGGTAATATGTATAAAAGTGAATAATTAACACTTAATAGAATTAAACATGTTAATGTGTCACAGATGCTACTTCAAAGTTCTTGCCTTGCAAATTTCCTTTACATCTTAGAACCAATGTGCTAATTGCATGAAAATGTATTTTAATATACGTTTAGGAGCAAATTAAATATACAGAGAAGTGCATCTGTTTATCACTGCAATACCTAGGTATGTATAGTGTCCACAAACACCATCATAGCATGCATTTTGAGCAAACCACATTAAGTTAACCCTCATGTCTATGTGATCCCCAGACATGTATTTACTTATGTTTGGATTCGAATGGATATAGGCCTAAAATGCAACAAACAGAAGATTCATGATATCACTTAGAATACTAGGTTCATACTTCACGGATCACCTTTTTGTTATTTCCTTTGCTGAGTTCATTGGTGCTACCTGAGAGGAAATATCTGTATAAGCTCCATCGCCGCTACCTTTTTGTTATTTCCGTTCTGCTTGTTTGATAGTGCACTGGGATATAAAATGACCCAATTTCCTGATCTTTTCTTTTCTACCATACATATATGCCCTTCGGCCCTTTTCTTCTTTGTAACTGGAAAAATATGTCTTACATAGCCTACTCTATAATCCTTGCAGTTTCCTTCCAGCTATATGATTTAAAGCAACAAGGTTTCATTGAAAGACAAGAGGTATTTTGCAAACAGGATGTAATATGTGAAGTTAAATTGTTGATTAAGATCAATAAGACCATTTATCTTGAAGCTAGTTCCTGTTGTTTTCCGGTTAACCCAGTAATTTTAATCCTGACTTCCTTATTTTTTATGTTTCATTTTTCTTCTCTGAACACTTAATGATCAAGTATCTTCGAAATCGTTATACAGTGAACCAAATTCAGGCCGATAACGTAAATACTGCTTGACCATGACAAGTCCTATAGGTGGTGATAACTATAAGTGCAAGTGTATTTGGATTCATACCTTACACCACTTCCTGCAACCCTAGTTAGGATATTTAAAAGTTCGGATTCTGTCTATTTGGTTCTGACTTTTGTTCAACTTAATATTAACATGTAGCCTTGATCCACAGATCAATTTGTCTATCTCAGAGTAGATTTATTAGTTAGAATGGAGCCAATTTTTTTTCATAAATTGTCGAACTTATGTTACATCCTTTTTTCCCATGTTTGATCAGGAATACCTTTCTTCAAGTCAAATAAATTTTAGGACGCCATGTGTGCTTCTTTGTGCAAACCTTTGTTGATCTTCTAATTGTAATGGTTTTTCTTTTTCGGTTATAAGGTTAAGCAAATGGTTGTTGCTACACTTGCTGAATCAGGAATGAATCTTTCAGATGAAGTCATAGAGAGCATCATTGACAAGGTCTGGTTGAATTGTTTAATTTCCTCATACTAGTATGTCTATGCACTATTCCATGTAGACAAACAGAAGATTTAGCTGATGTTGCTTTAATCTGAGGCCATATCTGGTACCTTGGTACATTGCGCTATCATTTTTTATAAAAATATTTCCCTCTTGTTACAAGACTTTTGAGGAGGCGGACACAAAACATGATGGGAAAATTGACAAAGAAGAATGGCGCAATCTAGTTCTTAGGCATCCCTCTTTACTGAAGAACATGACACTCCAATACCTCAAGTAAGATATTCTAACTTGTTTGTCGATGGTGAATTACTTACTACTCCCTCCGTCCCAAAATAGATGTCTTAGATTTGTCAAAAATTGGATGAATCTATATACTAAACAGTGTCTGGATTCATCCAAATTTTGAAAAAGCTGAGACATCTATTTTGAGATGGAGGGAGTACTATTCTTGAACTTATTATTGTCAAGTTGATCGAAATCATTGGGGTTCAGAGTTTGCTCTTGAATGAATAACAGTATCAATTATTATTTTCAAATTATATTGCCAAATGAAAATTGATCATTTGAATGGTATATTAGAAACTGGAGAGTATGTGATATATTAGAGGCATAAGAATAATTTCATTGCTTCAATTCCATTTGCACCTTAACATATCTATTGCATATTCTGCTGTTATTTCCTTATACCCTATAATCACTAATCAGGTCTAATTTTGCAGGGACATCACCACTACATTTCCAAGCTTTGTCTTCCATTCTCAGGTTGATGACACGTAAAAGTTGTGAGAATTTTGTGTACTATGATGGAAAATCAGAAGACAGTCTCAGTGCTTTGTTAAGCTTTCCGAGGATGGTTTCACGGAAGCTGTAGTTTCCCAAAGCATATTACGTTCTGGGATTCGATTATTCCACTCGTTCCTGTTGTTAATAGTTTCTTTTCTTGCTTTTGTCTGGAAGTGTGGCTGGAATCTTTCAGCCTGTGCGAAGTTTATATGCAGTTTCTTCTTTTCCTTTGGGTTATTAGCTGGTAGTAAGGGTTAGAGTTCCTTTCTTTTTGTACATAGCTGGTTCGTTTAGCCAACTGTATTTTACGCGGGGAACAACTATGATGTATATTCTGGATTAAACTGGAATGAAGCAGGAATGCCTTTGTTGATTGAGTTTGTGAGAATTCATTGTTCTTTTATAGATTTAGAGCTAGACTTGTTCTCGTTATTGTTTGACTTAATGTTCACGGACGCCTTTGTTGCTTGTGTACACGCTGAGGGTATTTCGGTTTCTGTTCTAGCAGATGGCTCTTGCTAGGTGGGTGCATCAGCAGTATATTTAGGTTCCATCCACCAGTGAAGATAACTGGAAGTTACTATACAGAGCCGGTATGACAATGACACCGCTGTTGTAGAACTATACATGTGAAGTGTACGTGCGAGGAGATGGTGAGAAAAGGTTGGTAAAGAGACGGAACCACTCGGGTTCCGACGGGGCGTTTTTTTGTTCGACGCTAAAAATTGTTCCAGCCGCGTTCCCAGGACGTCGGTTTCGTCCGGATTTGGCCTAAAATATGGCCGAACCCGCGGCTCTGGGAACGTCGGACGAAGTGATTTCGGCGGGAAAAAAGGATCTCGGCGCGTGGACTCGTCTAGTCAGCGATCGAAGGCCGTCCGTCGTCATCCTTCCGCCTCGGCTACCGTGAAGGACCACCGGACGGACCGCCGGGCATTAACTGTCTGTCTCGTCGACCACGCGTCGGCGTAATGGCGCGCCACCGCCGCCTCGGCTTCCTACCGTTTCCCCTTTTCATGCCACGCTGCTACACCCCTCCTGCCTTTGCTGCCCGCGCTCGGCCTATAAAAGCCGGCCACCCCACGGCTCACGGCACACACTCTCCAACCCCTCTCCAACTCCGGCGAACAGTAGAGCTCGGCGAAAACACCCATAGCGGAAAGGTTCCTAGGCGATCCCGCGACGGCCAACGGCTTCGGCCGGCGCACTCTGCAGCCGTGGGAGGCGCGGATGCTGTACGCCGCCGGTTATATGGCGCCGCCGGATTTCCGCTACCCACCCGGCTGGAAGCTTAGCGCCGGCGGCATACCGATACCGCCGGTGCTAGAGGACGACCAAATGGTCAAGGCGATCCAGGAGGCCATCGCGGCGATGGAGGACCCGGAGCTCGCCGAAGACCCCGGCAACCTGGTCCACTGGGAACAGTTCTTCGCCGAGCGGCGGCTGCACGAGCTCGCCGCCCACGAGGGGCCGCCCGACACGCCGTCGAAGCGCCACAACTTGGCCGGGCACCATCGGTGGTGGAGTGCGCTGGGACGCACGCTCGCCGCCATCTTCAAACACATCCACGCTGGCAACAACCCCCACCTCGGCTTCCCGCGCTCTCCAGCGCCAGCACCTCGGCGCGGGAGCTGCCCTCCGACGAACTGGCTGCCCAGGAGGATGGGTAGCCTCACCTCCTCCTCCTCCGTGTCGCGTTCATCCGGACGGCGCCGGTGCAGTCGCCGCAGAGCAGCGGCGAGTTCTTTCGGCCTCCCAAATGCTAGGCCGCCATGCCCATGAACTCGCCGTCGAAGACACGCGCGCGGGGCATCGTCATCAACGATCCCCGCACGGCGACACCGCCTACGGCAGCCGAAGCCGGAGCCCGTGGACTGGACCGTGCCTGTCGATGATGACTCCTTCGCCATAAAAATGGCGATCGAACGTCCTCTGCACGACGCCGCGCCTCCGTCGGCCGTGGCTGTCGACGAGCCGAACATCCTCGCCTGGTCCAGGGCGGACTGGGAACAAGAGGAGGCACGCCGCGTTCAGTGCCTGTAGGAGCAGGCCGAGCGCCAGGCCAGCGTGCGCCGTCAGCCGGCCTACCAGGGCACGCCTCTCGTCGTCCTCGACGACGACGAAGACGTCGACCCTTCCTACCAGCTGTGGAGGTGCGGTGACGCAGGCCAAGGCAGCTCGCGCCCTCCGCACGGTGGCAACGACAACGGCGACGATGACGGTGATGACGACGGCATGGCGGACCCGGACTACACCAGCTTCTACCGCAACTTCGGCATGTAGACGGCGTCCACCGGCATCGGCTTTGGCCTTTTTAATTTTTTTAAAGTTTTTTTAGCCTAGTTGAAGTCAGAATTCGGGTGCCCACCCGAATTCGACGTAATATGTACGAATCGGCCATCTATTAATGAAATCCGCCCAAAATTTGCCAGGTTTTGCTAAATTTTGTCCAAATCCGGGAACTCGGCCTAGGAACGCGACTGGAAAACAGGCCGTTCCCAAACAAAAACTTCCTCCATCTTGTGCTATTTACGTCCGGATTTTGGTCTGGGAATAGCCAACGAGTGGAGATGCTCTTAGGAAGACATCTTCGTGGGCAATGTGCTATTTTTTTCTTCTCATTTTTACGTAAGCAGCAGCATTGCAACACGGTGCATGTACCGACTAGCATAGTCAAGATAAGAGATTCCAAGATGCCAGTCATCTCAATGATTAACGATTCAGCTCGTGGCTTCATGTGTGATTGCATGCCTTACTTAGCCAGAAAGGCGCATGGACTAAGTGACTGATTGTCTGTCACACATGTTTACATATAGCAAGGAAGCTACTTCAACAGTTTCACTAGCCAAGGAGACAAAGCATCAAGAATCTCTTGAAAACGAGTGGCCTACGAGCCAGAAGTTACCAGCCTGCACATGTTATACTTTTGAAGTTTTAGTTGCTCCACAAGGGTCAAACAGAAGCTTTACTTGAGGAAGGAACTCATCATGAAACAAGAGAATATCCGAACCAAAGCCGTTGGAACATGCCCGCGCGACTTGGACCTGATCCTGTCAAGGGTCACGTCTCTCTCTGGGTGTGCACGCCCGTGATTACTACTCGTACGTCTTGTCTCGCCGATCGGCCGATGTCGGCTCTGACCAAGCTGATTGTGTGCTGGCTGACCGGCCATTTAATTTGGACCAATAGAAACAAATTAAAGCCACGATTGATTATAACCTCACCGAGTATACACTGTTGAGATACTGTGCTTTTTGTACACGTCCGCTCTTAATCCACGGCACGAGTATTTTTTTGTCTTTTTTTCTTTTTAACGAACGATTTGCAGGCGCTCTGAATTTTGTTTAGATAGAAAAGAGAGAAGAATATAAAATTCCAAAGGGAATGCAAGAGGACAAAGAAAAGGAAAATGAAAGCAGAAGCAGAAGCAGAAACTGCACATCGATCGGCTATTTTATACTTCTTACTATGTTTGTCTATCTACATATAGGCTATCCACATCATCTCTTTCACTAACCAATCAAATGTCCATGTCAATCCACTAACATTCATTAATAATAGAGTATCTTACGTGCAACATATCCACGTCATCTATTTTTTCCATCCAATTGCTTATCTCACATATGTTTTCCATCGAATTGTCCACATCACCAGTTTATAGCTGTCGAATATACATTTTTTCTACACTAATTAATTTAGCATCTCGTACTATTTGACCAATTTATTATCTCATAATCCAATAAAAATCTTCATCTTTATAGATTTTTATTTATGCAATATAGTTCAAGATATATCTAACAATATTTATTTTTATTATAAAAGTTGAATTTTTTTCTTAAGATTTAGTCAAACTTTACATAGTTTAATTTGACTTTTGAAAACAATTATAGACATTCTTTTCTGGAACGAAGGTACTACTCAATTACTCGCGCCATGCATGCCTCCCTCACGTGGCTAATATCTTCGCAAACTAACCTCACCAGCGTTGTAGGGATCTCTATCTTGTATATCAAGAACTCCTATATTAATACCTCCACGGTAGATGTTCCACGCGATATAAGCTGTGTAAGCCACTTCCTTCTTCTTGAAACTACGGCCGCTGGTAACCGTGCTCTAACAACATTTAATCGAAGAGCTCTGGTTAGCAATTGCCGCTTGAGTTTGGGATGGGTGATTTGTCTAACCTAAGCTCTATATTTTTTTTGATGACTCCCCATGCTAAAACTCCTCTTTCCTAAACTTACGATTCCCCTCCTTCCAAAATCAAAGTTGAGATATTTAAGCATTACCAAGTTTGAAATTCCAAATTTCATTTGAGAACCTCTTTTGGTATGTGAAACGTAATTTCTGTAACCAAACCCTAGTTCCCGAGGTTTTTTTACCGATAGCCTAATCATTTTTTGCCGAATGATCTCCATCAGAACCTCATCGATCCTTGTATGATATTTCAACAATATCTCGGACGACAATCGATCTTAAAACACTCAATATCTAACAAAAAGGTGCTGCTAATTCTATGTCTCTTGAAGATGTATTTCCATATGTACTTAGTCGAATGTGACGAGATTAGTTGCATAGAGAATAAAAAAATTCCTACGGTTGGAACAGCCAAGATCGAATCTAGATGATACTTGTAACGGTTTCAGATGGACTCACCCTCAAAGACCGTAAAGCGGGATAACGTTCCAACAAAAAAATGTGGCTGGTGTAGAATGTACATGCCCGTCCTCAAGACCGCGATGACTATATGCGCCACAACAAGGCAACACCTCCGTAATCGGTCACACATACGGTGTGTCGACGACTTTCGTACCTCGCTCTAGCTTGGCAGCGAAAGTAGTGGATCCTCGGGAACTCCAGTAGCACTACGACATGGTAGTGGTGGAGGAGGAGAAGGTCTTACCGCGTAAGAACCGTACTCGTGATAGTGGACAAGATAGTAAGGGGGATAAGATGTCAACCAAAGGGCATATGAGAGGAAATGGAGAAGTGTGCGAGGGAGATGATCTCCACCCCTCCTTTTATAGGGGGAGGGGGCAGCCCCCAAGGGGCTGGACGCATGGGGTGGTGTGCCCCCACCTCTCCCCTCTTGATTGCTAGTGGAGTCTCCACTCACACATAATCAAAGGTCACTTCCTCCCATTAATTCTCCACTCAAAAATTAAAGGTTTTCCATTAAAGCACTTTAATTCACTTGGTTTAATGTCACTCAATTTAATGAACACTTCAGTTAATGAATTACTTCATTTAATGAACATATTAACAATTCAATCCCTTGCAATATTTTGACACACCGAAACTATTCCGGCAGATTTATCAGAACAATTCCTGCGTTGTCTTGTCTTTTGTTCTGCGTTCCCTATCCACTCAAATGCGTCAACTACTCTTAAGTGTGTCTCCCTATGGTCTTGTGAATTATGTGGACATGATCTAGACTCTCTCCGATCAATAATCATTAGCGGGACCTGGAGATCCATAATGACTCCCACTAATTCAACGATTAACTAGTGATCCCGTGAACCTTTTTCATAGTAACCAATTCCTTGTGTCTCGTGATATTTTACTTGTCCGAGATCCGATAATTTTGTATCATCTATACCTAGTTCTATCTCATTACTGACAAGTACTCTTTTCTCGTTCCCGTGATATAAAATGCTTAGTAATCTTATCACTTGCTTGCAAGCTATGTTAATGTGATACCACCGAGAGGGCCCTGAGTATATCTCTCCATCATCAGGATGGACAAATCCCACTCTTGATCCACGAGCCTTAACTAAGACTTTCCAAGTATCAGGCGCCATATTTATAATCACCTTGTTACGGTGTGACATTTGATAGAATCAAAGTACTCTTCCGGAGTTAGTGATTGACGTGATCTCATGGTCTAAGGATTAGAGTTACTTCGAATGATGTTATAGTAATATAAACATAATGGAATGATCATGTTACTATACTTTGGGAGAATGTTCATCATATCATTCCACCAATATTGTGATCTCGTTATTAACAACATCCAAAGTCATGATCAGGAAACCTTTATCATCTGTTAATCAATAAGCTAGTGTAACGAGAGGCAGTACTACGAATGTTTTCTTTGTTTATTAAACACACATGTATTAACGTTTCCAGTTAACATAATTATAGCATGAGAAATAAACATTTATCATAAACATGGAATAAGATAATAACCACTTTATTATTGCTTCCCGGGCATATTCGTTTTAGTCTCTCACTTGCACTAGAGTCAATAATCTAGTTGAAACTTGCGCATATAAACACTTATGGCTAGTGTTGTACGTATGCATAGCTTGTGGTAAATCTAATCTCCAGATCTGACACTTTCAGGTCTGTGTGTACTTGCATGTCTTTGCATCTCTACGCATCACTCATTCTCAAATAAGATGGCACTATATAAATTTAGTCCTCTGGTGAGAAGTTAGTTCGTCAGGGTTTAAAACATGTTGATACAATTGTCGTATAATAGATCTTCATAGTATTATTCTGCTTGGAACTACACCTAGTTTGATTAACAAACTTCTTGAGACAAATACCTTCCTATACTTCTACTAGAGCAGTCTTATACTTGGACTTTCGTTGTAGTATCCTTCACAATATTTAACTTTTTGAAACTCATCCAAATCTATCGTAGAACTTTCTTCCATCAAATTATGCCACCTTAACCCATATACTAAATTGAGATAAACTTAGTTTGTACCTCGTGACAAAATTAGTATCAATGTAACATTTTACAATGAACTATCTGTATAGTGCCAATGTAACACTTCACAATGAACCATTTTTCACTTCTACATACATAATATATTCTTAGTTCTTTCAAAGATCATAAGAATATCCTTACTATCGTCCAATGATCAGATATTTACATATCACAGTATGATTGATTAAGATATTTATGTGATTTTACTCACCAAGTGTCAAAACACTTGAATCTCGTTTATCAAGATATTCATGTGATTTTACTAACCAAGTGTCAAAACACTTGAATCTCGTTTATCAAGATATTCATATGATTTTACTTACCAAGTGTCAAAACACTTTAATCTTGATTCACTCACCAAGTGTCAATACACTGGAATCTTGATTGAACCTTTTCCATGTGGCAAAAACCTTTCTCGTTATTTCTATATTGAACTCATTCAATATTTCATCTATGTACATATGACATACCCATATTAGTCTCTCAATCTATCCAAAATTGACTTTGATGCCAAATATTCTAGTTTTGTCCAAATCTTTCATTTCAATCTAATTTTAATGAAATCCCTAACTCGTGTCAATGAAAGATACATCATTTCCAATCAACAATATGTCTTATACACAATGTATTAGAAAATATGTATCAGAGCTCCCACTTAATTTCTTACAAATGCGAGCATCTTCATCGTTTTTGATGAAATTAAACATTTTAACATTTTCATCACGGTGAAGATTCCAACTCTGCTATGCTTACTTCAACTACTGAATTTTGCATGCCTTTTAGCATCCTTTGATTTAACAAAACCCTTCAGACCGTGTCATATACACGTCCTCGATAATCATTCTTTTAGAAGAATATTGTTTTGTTTGTTGAACTAGCATATACAACAATTGACATATGTAGTGGTTGCTACACTAAACTGTCCAGACTAAATATCGCTACGAAAGATCGAATCTTGTCGTATTCAACTCCTTGAACATTATCGTAAAAATTTTATCCGACGTTTACACTATTTCATAGATGTGAAACATCCATGTCTATTTATTTATAGATCCAAATACGAATGATAAGCTTTATGCCTTTCAAAGGGTCTTCCAAGTTCAGTAACTTGGTTTCTCGTGTATGGAACTATCACGATTTTATGGCTTCAAGCTATTTGACATAGTCAGGGCCCATTATCGCTTCTTTGCATGTAGTTGGTTCATCATTGTCAAATAATAATGATTTAATCTCAAATCTTAGTATTTGATTGTTTACCCGACCTACGCGGTTCAATAGGAACTTAGATCTCCGTGACCACAACCTTTGAGGCACGGGATCCATGAGCATTATGGCTGCCTCCGGGACACTTTTCGGCGCTGCGAAACTCAACACATATAGCTAAGGTTCAATAACCTTATCAAAGTTCTATTGTCCTCCCACTTAACTTTTTGCGAAAATTCCTTCTCAGGAAAATTGACATTCTAAGCAACAAACACTTTTGTCTTCAGTGTTATGGAGGAAAACCCAACAGTTATCTGCGATAACCTACAAAGAAGTGCTCATCCGATTTTGGTTGTAAACATTTTACTTATGCCTAGCATACCAAAATTTAAGAAAGGACAACTTAGGTTTTATCCCAATCCATAACTCATATGGTGTCATTTCAATAGATCACGATGGAGCTCTTTTTAGTGTAAAAGCGGTAGCCTAAAGGTTTAATCCTTAAAACATAATGGTAGTTTTATAAGTGACACCGTTGATCCTACCATGCCAAACAAGATTTGATTTCATCTCTCGAAAATTCCATACTCTTATGGTTTTATTGGGAAACATAAATCCATAGAACAATTCCTTGAATATTAGGTGTTTTTGCTAAACTTGTAACTGAAATATCTTCCTTTATGATCCAACCATAAATTCTTTATTTTCTCATTACAATGTTTTTTCACTTCATCTTGAAATCAGTTATTTTTTTTTCAAATGTTTCATACTTCTCCCTGATTAATAAATATACATATATTCACTCAAATATTTGGTTAACGTATATGAAGTTTGAAAGATCCACCACATAAGGCTACACATAATGGATTATATATATGCATCAATATGCACAATGTCCAATAAGCACATGGACTATATGCATCAATATGCACAATGTCCAATAAGTTAGTCGTTCATTTTTTTGGCCTATGAACAAAATTTAAATCATTTCTAGGAAATTATCACAAGGGTCAATTGATTCAAAAATCAAAAAGACTCCAAAATTCCATCAACATGGAGTTTCTTCATGTTTTCTTTCCTATATGATTTAAACTGTAGTGTTACTCATAAGTGATCTTCTAATCATTCGTCTTACGACACTTTAGCATCAACGTTTATGGACATGATTTATACAACTAGATTTGTAAGAGTTCATCCATCTTCAATGGAATACGGTAATTATTTGAACAACCATCAATCTCATAATACTATAACAAAATAACAGTTATTAAAAACAAATCTTGAAGGCAAGGTTTTGATTTCAACGAGAAACACAATAACACATTATTTGTTTTCGATGAACATTGTCACATATTCTCTTGGTAGTTACTTAGGCTATTGTAGTTCATAAATTGTGTTGCTTTGTATGCCACTTCACACCAATAAATTCAGTATCCAATATCGGTATCTAATACCCAAGAATCACATTGTTTAACAAGCAAGGGATACACCTATAACGTGTATATCATTTATATTACTAAGCTAGACATTTCCAGTCTTTTCTTTTCTGCCAAATATTTCCAAGATTCTCTTTCAGCATTTCTTTTTCCTTTTTAAAAGAATCTATCAACATCAATAGTGGTGCCATACACATGACACATGATCCAAAGCGTGTAGAGTCAAATACGAATACCTTTGGACTTGCACTTTTGATGTAGATTACCATCATCAAATGTTTGGTGTTCTTTCAAATTTCATTCCTTTTAGTAATCCTTTTAATGTAGTAAACATTTTACCTACATCTATGCAAATTTTCATGATCAAACTACTATAGCTCATAAGGACAAATCGCAAAGATAATGTTAATTTCGAAAACCTTTTGGGTGATTGATACGTTGCATGCTTGGTTTTATCTTTCTTATGTTTTGTCCACACTTTGGAGTACTTTCTATACAATTTCTTGGACTAACCTATTAACAAGAGCCACAGTGCCATCTGCCTGTTTTCTGCTGTTTTTGGCTCCAGGAAAGTGAGAAAATGAATATTCTCGGAATTGGACGGACAAAAGCCAAAGTCAGTTTTTCACCGAGGGACACTCGGATCCAGAATACGAGATGGACAGGGGCCAGGGGGCCGCCACACCACCTGGCTGCACGGCCTATCCTGGCCCGCGCCAAGGGGTGGTCTAGCCGCCTCCGACACCGCCTCGGCCTCCCCATTCGCCTATATATTACCTCCAATACAGAAACCCTAAGTACCCGATCCAAATTCCACGAAAGAGTCTGTAGCTACCGTCATCTCCATCCCTAGATCGGGAAGGATCTGAAGCTCTTCTCGGCACCCTGCCGGAGGGGAGAATTCAGCCTGGAGGCCTTCTTCATCACCATACAAGCCTCCGATGTGATGCGTGAGTAGTTCATCTTTGGACTATGGGTCCATGTAGTAGCTAGATGGCTGGTTCTCCTCCTTTTTGCTATCATGTTTAGATCTTGTGAGCTCCGTTCATGATCAAGATCATCTATTTGTAATTTCTACATGTTGTGTTTGCGGGGATCCGATGGATATTGAGATGCTATTTCAGATTAATTATTGATTCTATCATGTCTTTGTTATTTTTGATCTTGCATGCTTTCCGTTGTTAGTAGTTATCTTGGCCAAATAGATGCTAGCAACTCCAAGAGTTAGTATTTATGCTCGATAGTGGGTTCATGCCTCTAGTAATCTGGGGAAGTGACAGAAATCTCTAAGGTACTAGATGTGTTGTTGCTACTAGGGATAAAACAACAATCGTTTGTTCATAGAACAATCATATTGTTTACTTTACATGCAATGTGTAATGCAATTATCTGTTGCTTGCAACTTAATACTGGAGGGGGTTCGGATGATAACCTGAAGGTGGATTATTAGTCATATATGCAGCTGGATTACGGTCTATGTATAATGTTGTAATGCCCAAATCAAATCTCAAAGGAGTCAAGATAAGTAGTATATGCATATTGCTTTCTCGATGTTTGTAAATTGCCCCGCTGTAATTTGTTCACCCAACATGTCATCTATCTTAAGGAGAGACACCACTAGTGAACTATGGACTCCGGTCCTTTCTTTTATCATCAATCTAACTTTGTTTACTGCTTTCTGTTTACTTTCTACAAACTATTACTTTCTTCCACACAATACGTTTAATCCTTTATTTTCAGCAAAACCGGTGAGATTGACAACCTCACTGTAAGTTGGGGGCAAAGTTTTGTGGTTGTGTTGTGTAGGTTTCCACATTGCTGCTGGCGCCAGTAGTGCGCCCTGCCAAAGTCTAGCTATCAACACCTTTGAGGTGTTTCCTTGCTCCTACTCGATTGATAACCTTGGTTTCATAACTGAGGGAAACTTACTGTTGTGCTCATCATACCTTCCTCTTGGGGTTCCCCAACGAGCTCGTTATTACACGAGTCAGCAAGTGATTTTCTAGCGCCGTTGCCGGGGAGTCAAGGACATCTTCACAAGGGGAGTCCCTCATAACCAATCTCTTTACTTTGTTGTTTTTGTTTTGCTTAGTTTACTTTTGTTTTGTTTGCTTGTTTCTGTATCAAAAACACACAAAAATAGTTTTACTAGTTTGCTTTCTTTATTAAAAACACAAAAAAATTAGTTCCTATCTTAAGTTGCCATTATGTCTAGCGTTGCTCCAATCACTATGTCACCTGAGGAAATGATTTTCACTTTTAAACAAGGAATTGAAGAGAGTTTCAAAGAAGCTTGGTCTAGAATCTCTGATCTACATGAAAAAACTAAACCTAAAATGACTCAAAGCTTGTTCCTTAGCAGTTTTTACCTTGGAATCGCTCTTTGCTATATATATGCTTTGGATTCTGTAGTGGGAGGAGATTTCCTCCAATGCAATGAGGATGATGCTGTTAATGCCATAAAGAAGTTGGTCTTTACTTACAACTTGCCTAGCAAATCTGGTTCTTCCTTCATAAACATATTTGCTAGATTGAATACTCATGAGACTAGCACTGCTAGTTTGAAAGATTGCTATAATACACTTAGACATCATCATAACTATGTTCCAATAAATTATGAACCCTCAAAATGGCTTCCCACAGTAAATATTGCTATAAATAATGAAACTTTTCATGCTCGTTGTGATATCATGTCTAGATTTTTTCTTATGCCCAAAGATATCTATGAATCTTTGGGGGCTTTCTGAAGGAGAAGAAGAAATTTTTCTTGCTAATAATGCCACAATATTACCCATTGGAATAGCTGAAGTAGTGTTTACAAAGATCCTAGGGAAAATGGTTTCTACTGATTATCTTGTTATTGAATGTGTAGGAAAAGGACAAATCACACTTGGAAGATCCCTATTGAAACTCCTTGGAGCAATAATAGATGTGGAAAAGGGCACCATGTACTTTGATTCTCCACCAAGCAATCATATGTTCCCCAAGGTTAATAATAAAAGTAAGAGAGGTAAGGGCAAGAAATTTGGTTTTAATACTTCTTCATTGGAAAACACTTGATTCTTTTTCTTGCTTCTTATGCCTATCTTAAAGGCGTTAAAGAAAAGTACTTATTGGGAGATAACCCAAAAGTTTTAGATGAGTCTTAGAAGTTATTACTTCAGTAATAACCGCTCCTTATCCTTTTTATTTGCTTTTTGTGCCAAGATTAACCTCTAATGAGAGAGAAGTAATGATTGGGAAAGTTGCTGTCCCGAAACAGATTTCTGTGCTTCACCGTAAACATTCGTGTAAAATATTTGTACGTCCTTTTGAGGCGTGAATTTTTGTGCTTCTGCCCCAGGTTGTTATCTAACTTTCGTTAGTTCAACACTTTTCGATTTGAGCAACAGAAGGTCTTCAAAAAAATTTGTCTTTACCTGTTGGTCTGTTTTGACAGATTTCTGCCTTTATTTGCATTTGCCTCTTGTTGGTTCCATTTTGAGTTCTTTTGGGGAATTGAGCTTTTTGAGGGAAGTGCTAAAGTAGCTTGTGTTTTAATGTAAGTTTTATTGGTGTTGAAACTGAACTTAAAGACTTATTATCTTGAGTGCACTAATGTTGCTAATAAAGATTGTGTGATGTTTTGTATGAAGGAAAAATTTCAGGTGTATGGAAGGAATGATTAATGAGATGAAGGATGGACTAAAGCTCAAGCTTGGGGATTCCACGCGTGTCACCCCAAGAAATATCCAAGAAGTACAAGCGTCAAAGCTTCGGGATGCCCAAGGCAACCTTCTTCATCAATAAAAATCTCAGGTTTCTTCCAAACACTTCATTTTTATTGTTTCATGCACAGTTGTGTTGTTCTTGGAGAGTCTTCTTTTTCGTTTTTCATTTTAGTTTTTGTTTGCTTGGTTTGCTTAGTTTGCTGAATAAATTGGTTGGACCCCTTCTTCCTTACATTGGTTTTCAAATAGTTTGATTTGGATTGGAAAAGAGTAGGAAAGTTCATGCTTAAGTGGTAAAGGGAGCTTGTTTTTGACTGTGGCCTATGCTTTGTCATGCCATGCTTGATATTTTTTTTGGCTTTATGCTTAGTATTCTTTGATGTAGCATGACTTGTTATAAACAATTGATATTGCTTAATGTGCCTTGGAAGAATCATGCGTTGTTTTAGCATATTAAAGCATAGCATTGTGGTATTCTCCTTTGATGCTTTATTTGGGTTGACTTGGCGCATGCTCACACCATGTTATGACTACCCCAAGTCACCATAAGCCTTTATGATCCTTTACTTTTCAACTTGTAGTATCACTTTATGCTTTGAGTAATGATGTTTTGTCGTTTTGCATGATTATGGCCATTATTGCTTTCTTAGTTGGTCGCTCCCAGTCTTTTGCTAGCCTCCATAACCAAGTATGAGTTCCACTCATGCATCAAACTCGTAAAACCAAGTTATTCCAAAGAGTCCACCATACCTACCTATTAGCATATGCTATTCCTAGTATATGTATGTTTTTCTACCTTCCGAATTAAACTTGTTATGAGAAAACTAGTGATCAAAGCTCTCACAAACTTGATGGCACACTTTACTTTTATTGCCCTTAATAAACTTGAACCATTGCGGCCATCTTTGTTGCGTATATGCTTGTGCTTTATAAGTTGAAGTTATAAGAACCATGTATCTTGGGGAACGTTTCAACATTGCACTTGTACTTTGTACCCCGTTGATATCATGTTCTTTTGCTTATGGATCCCGGCGGTGTGAAATAAAAGGGGAACTTGTAAGATCATGGAGTTTGTATTTGTGTTAGAGAAACGCCTAGGCCGCTAGCCTAAACCATGCCTAATCATGGTGGAAACTTGTAGCATAACCATAATTTGCGCTCTATGAAGCATCCTCCATAAAAACCTATGCAAATAGCAAATAAAAAGATCGCTGAGATGCTCATTGTCTGCTTGCCTTGTCATTTTGATTATGAGATAGCTCCTGTATCATGTGCAAGGGGTACCTCATTGGAAGTTCTCTATGATACATATGTACTTACAATGATAAGATCTTACTTGTGACTAAAGTTGGGTAGCATGAGGTTCGGTCTTTGTAAGTAAGGGGCATGAGATTTCGGCTTATAACTTGTCAAGCATATCCTCTTAGTTGTGTCACTTTAACATTACTCACTACAAGATGCTTATGATAGGGCCAATGAGAGCTGAAAGCTATTAAGTACCATAATTTTTGGAAGCTCTTTATAAAACTTGAATCCCTACTTCCTTCTATGAAGGCCTTTCTTCCACCATTATATTGAGTCTCCACCTTCTACCTTTATGCACCTACTTTGAGAGCATAGTGGCCATTCTTAGTTCTATGTGCATTGTCCCAAGACTTGTTAATTGATGCATAGCTTTGATATTGCTTGTTTTAAACTATTTGTATCTAGTCACTCTTATGAACTTTGAAGGTGTCCTATGCATTTATGTTTACTACTCTATGAGGGACAAGCTGAATGCCACTGATACATTGCAAATGTATCTATAATTTTTGATGTTCCCTGCTTGGTTTTATCTACTTTCTTGTGTTTTCTCCACACTTTGGAGTACTTTTCATATCATTTCTTGGACTAACCTATTAACAAGATGCCACAGTGCCAGTTGCCTGTTTTCTGCTGTTTTTGGTTCTAGGAAAGTCAGAAAATCAATATTCTCGGAATTGGACCGTTCAAAAGCCAAAGTTGATATTTTCCCGGAAGACTCACGGAGCCAGAAGGAGAGTCGGAGAGGGGCCACAAGGTGGTCACACCACCCCATGGCACGGGTCCCCCCAGGCCACGCCAGGGCATGGTGTGGGCCCCCTGGCCACCCACCGACCTTGCCCTCTAGCCTATAAGAAGCGTCCCGAGGCATAAACCCTAGATCGTCAATCAGAAATCCACAAAAAGTTCCGCAACACCGCCGCCACCGAAGGGGAGATTCGGGAGACAGAAAGTCTCTGTTCTAGCACCCTGCCGGGACGGGGAAGTGCCCCCGGAGCCATCTCCATCGATCTCCACAACCATCTCCATCACCATTGATGTTTCCCATGATGAGGAGGGAGTAGTTCTCTCTCGACGCTAAGGGTTCTACCGGTAGCTATGTGTTCATCTCTCTCTATGTATGATCATATTGTGATCATGAGCTTGTAATCTATAGATCTAATTGTTGGGTCCGCAACATAGAAAACAAATTTTTTCCTACGATGAGAACTACACGCCAAGATCTATCTACTAGGTACAAAGCAACGGGTGGACATACATCCAACGAGAACTTACCCTCGAAGATAACGAGTTTTGTTAACGAGTAGGAACTCGTGGTCGATGTAGTCGTACACTTGCCGATCTCAAGATCATGAGGAAGTCCGAGCGCCATAACTCAGCAGCGCAGCCGTACTCGCACACACGTTCAAGCCACCGTACAACCTCCACCTCCTCGCTCCAGCGATCCAGCGGAAGCAGCAACTCCTTCCAGACAAAATGCCACCGGGAACATGTATCTCGCTAATCCGAGACCATGGGGGAATAATTCTAGAGGGGGAGAGAGATCCTTCACAAGGAGGTGTGTGTGAGAAGTGAGGAGAGGGTGGCCTTTTATAGGAGGAGGGGGTGCCCCTCCCCATGGCCGGCGCCTCAAGGGGGTGCCCCTTCACCTCCTCCATTCATGTGGTGGTAACCCCTCCACATTAAAATGCCTCTTCACATTCCCTTTTAAAGTCCCCACTTTAAATGCATTAAATTTCTCCAAATTTAATGCTCTCTCATTTAATAAAACTCTTTTATTATTTTTATTCAGAATTTTGTTAATTACTTTAATTAACAAACATTCACATAAAACCCCCTGCAACATTTCAATATTACATGCAAAACCAATTTCAGCAATTTCACCCGAAACAGTTTCGGTGTCTATTGAAATAATTCCAGCGCTTTCTTAAATCTTTATCTGAAACATATTTGCTCCAAATGGTGTCGGTATCCCTTAAGTGTGTCACCCTACGGTTCACGAATAATGCAGACATGATCGAGACCCCTCTCAGATCAATAATCAGAAGCGGGACCTGGAGATCCATACTGACTCCTACACATTCAACGATGACTTCTGTGATCGTGAGAACCTTTAACGCTAGTAACTAAATCCCTTTGTCTCGCGATATATTACATGTCCGATATCCGATCATTGGTATCTCCATACCTTGTTTGATCTCGTTGCCGACATGCACACTTTTCTCGTTCCCGTGATATAACATTCTAGTGATCACATCACTTGCTTGCAAGCTATCTTAATGTGATATCACCGAGAGGGCCAGAGTATATCTATCCGTCATCGGGATTGACAAATTCCACTCTTGATCCATGAGCCTCAACATAACACCTTTGTAGCACTGAACCCACCTTTATAGTCACCCTGTTACGGTGTGATGTTTGGTGTTATCAAGATACTCTTTTGGTGTTAGCAATTAACATGATCTCATGGTCTAAGGACTAATATTACTTCGTATGATGTTATAGCAATATAAACATAATGACTTTGATCGTAATGCTATACTTCGGATGAATGGTCATCACATCATTCCACCAATGTTGTGACCTTGTTATTAACAACATCCAATGTCCATGATCAAGAAACCTTGATCATCTTGTTAATCAACGAGCTAGTCTATAAGAGAGGCATAACTAGGAACCTTTTATTTGTTTATTAAGCACACATGTATTGACGTTTCCAATCAATACAATTATAGCATGCAAAATAAACATTTATCATAAACATGGAATAAGATAATAACCACTTTATTATTGCCTCTCGGGCATATTCCCTTCAGTCTCCCACTTGCACTAGAGTCAATAATCTAGTTTGAAAAACTTTGCGTATTGAACACCTATGGCTTTCTGGTGTTGCATATACGCGATTGCTAGTGGTTAACATAATCTCCGGATCTGACAGTTTTAGGTCCGTGTGTATTTGCATGTCTTTGCGTCTCTATGCATCACTCATTCTCAAATGAGATGGCATTGTATAAATTTGATCCTTTGGTGAGACCTTTAGTTCGTTCGGGTTAAAATATGTTGATATTATTGTCATACAATATATCTTCATAGTTTAGCCCACTTTGAACCACACCTAGTTTGATAACAAACTACTTAACACAAATGCCCACCTTTGCTGCTACTATAGCAGTTATATACTTAGCCTTTTGTTGTAGTATCCGTCACAATGTCTCAACTTTGGAACTCATCCAAATCCATCATGGAACATCCTTTCCATTACATTGTGCTACCCATAGTCTAAATTGAGATAAATTTAATTTGTATCTTGTGACAAAACTAGTATCAATGTAACACTTTACAATGAACTACCTTTAACTATTTGTCACTTATACATGATATATTCTTAGTTCTTCCCAAGCTCATAAGAATATCTTTACTATTGTCCAATGATCATCTTATGAATCATTCTGGTATGTGCTCATAACATTTAGAGCACAGGACATTCTGGATATATACATATCATGGTATAATCGATCAAAATCTTCATGTGGTTTTACTCACCAAGTGTTGAAATACTTGAATCTTGATACAATCCTTTCCATGCAGCAAGAACCTTTCTTGTTGTTCCCATATTGAACCCTTTCAATATCTCATATGTACGTCTGGCATAACCATATTAGCGCCTCAATCTATCCATATAGACATTGATGCCAAATATTCCGGTTTTCCCAAGTCTTTCATCAAAATCTTATTTCAATGAAATTCTTAACTTGTGTCAATACAAGATACATCATTTCCAATCAACAATATGTCCTCTACATAATGTATTAGAAATATGTCTCAGCGCTCCCACTTTATTTCTTGCAAATGCAAGCATCTTCATCATCTCCAATGAATTTAAACTCTTTTAACAGTTTCATCATGGTGAAGATTCCAACTCCGCTATGCTTACTTCAACTATTGAAGTTTGCATGCCCTTTTAGCACCCTTTGAATTAACAAAACCCTTCGGACCGTGTCTTGTACACGTCCTAGGTAACCATTCTATTAGAAGAACATTGTTTTATTTATTCAACTACCATATACCAAATTATATGTAGTGGTTTCTACATTAATCCGTCAAGACTAAATATCGCTATGAAAGATCAAATCTTGTCATAGTGAACTCCTTGAACATTGTTGTAAACTTATTTCCAACATGTCGACTATTTCATAGATGTTAAACATCCATGTCTTATTTCTTTATAGATCCAAACACGACCGATAGGCTTCACGCCTTTCCGGAGGGTCTTCCAAGTTCAGAAACTTGATTTCTCATGTATGGATACTATCACGGATTTTATGACTTCTAGTCATTTTATGGAGTCAGGGCCCATCATCGCTTCTTTGCATGTAGTTGGTTCATCATTGTCAAAACAATAATGACTTGCTTATCAAATTACACTATTTGATTCTTACCGGCCCACACGGTTCAATAGGAACTCTAATCTTCGGGATCACACCCTTTGTAATCACGGGAGCCATGAGCATTGTGGCCGCCACCAGGACACTTTCCAGCGCTGCGCTACTTAGCACATATAGCTAAGGTTCAACAACCTTATCAAAGTTCTATTGTCCTCCCACTTAACTTTTCACGAAAAATTCATTCTCAAGAAACTTGACGTTCCAAGTAACAAACTCTTTTGTCCTCGTTGTTATGGAGAAATTCCCAACAAATTCTTTGGGATAACCTACAAAGATGTGCGTATCCGACTTTGGTTGTAAACATTTTACTTATGCAGAACATACCAAATTTTAAGAAAAGACAATTCGGGTTTTATCCCAAACCATAACTTATATGGTGTCATTTCAACGGATCACGATGGTGCTCTTTTTAGTGTAAAAGCGGTAGTCTCTAAAGCTTCAATCCTTAAAACATAATGGCAGTTTTATAAATGACACCATTGATCTTACCATGTCAAACATGGTTTGATTTCATCTCTCGAATATGCCATACTCCTATGGTTTATCGGGAAAACACAAATCATGGAACAATTCCTCAAATCTTAGGTGTTTTGCTAGACCTGTAACTCAAATATCTTCCTTGTGTTGGAGATATGCCCAAGAGGCAATAATAAAGTGGTTATTATTATATCTTTATGTTTATGATAAATGTTTACATCCCATGCTATAATTTTATTAACCGGAAACATTAATACTTGTGTGATTTGTAAACATAAAAGAGTCCCTAGTAAGTCTCTTGTTAAACTAGGTTGTTGATTAATGGATGATCATGGTTTCCTGATCATGGACATTGGATGTCGTTAATAACAAGATCATATCATTAGGAGAATGATGTGATGGACACACACCCGTAGTAAGCATAGCATAAAATCAAGTCATTAAGTTCGTTTGCTATAAGCTTTAAAATACATAGTAACCTAATCCTTCGACCATGAGGTGATGTCAATCACCATCACCAGATGGGTACTTTGATGACATCAAACACCGCTTCGTAACTGGGTGGTCATAAAGGTGTCATTGGGTATTCTGAAAGTATGTGTTGAAGCGCATGGACCAAGATTGGAATTTGTCCATCCATATGACGGATAGATATGCTCTGGGCCCTCTCGGTGGAATGTCATCTAATTAGCTTGCAAGCATGTGACTGGGTCACAAGGGATGACATAACATGGAACGAGTAAAGAGTACTTATCAGTAATGAGGTAGAACTAGGTATGGAGATACCGACGATCAAACCTCGGATAAGTAGAGTATCGCGTGACAAAGGGAATTGGTTTCGTATGTTAATGGTTCTATCGATCACAAAGTCATCGTTGAGTATGTGGGATCCGTTATGGATCTCCAGTTCCTGCTGATGGTTATTGATCGGAGAGGTGTCTCCATCATGTCTGCATATTCACGAACCGTAGGGTGACACACTTAAGGTTCGAAGTTGTTTTTAAGTAGATATGGAATGTGCGTTGGATACCGAATGTTGTTCGGAGTCTCGGATTGGATCCAGGACATCACGAGGAGATCCGGAATTGTCCGGAGAATAAGATTCATATATTGGGGATCATTTTCTGAGTTAGGAAATGTTCCGGAGTATTTGTATGAGGATTCTAGAAGGTTTCGGAATGTTCCGGAAGGTTCTAGAAGATTTCTTGGAGTTTGCTTGAAAACCAAGAAAGGATCAAACGAGTCCTTGTGGGGCAAGACAAGGAGTCATGGGGGAGGAGGACTCTTCCCCCCCTCCCAATCCGCCGGCCAAGGAGGGAGGGGAGTCCTACTAGGACTCCCCCTCCCATGGCGCCTCCCTCCTTTAAATAGAGGGGTGGAGGCGCCACCCCTTGAACCCTCCACTCCAGATCCTAGCCGCCTCTCTCCTCCTCCTTTCTTCTGCTCAGGCTTAGGCGAAGCCCTGCAGAATTCTCTACTCCACCACCACCACCACGCCGTCGTGCTGCTGGGATTCCGTGGAGAATATCTACTACCTCCACTGCTCGCTGGAACGAGGAGAGGAAGGTCTGCTTCGACTCCGCACTTGTGACTGACTACGGAAGCGCTGCCGGAACGCGGCGCCGGAAGGATCGTCCACACGATCTTGAGATCGGCAAGTGATCGACTACATCAACCACGAGGTCCAATCTCGTGACGCTTTCGGGTCTACAAGGGTTAGTACATATCTATCTCGTTGCACATGTCTAATAGATTAGATCTTGGCTTTTATCTAGATTAGATCTGGGTTTTGTTCGTTCTTGCGGTAGAAATTTTTTGTTTTCCATGCTACGAACCCATCAGTGGTATCAGAGCCGTGTCTATGCGTAGATCTGTTGCACGAGTAGAACACAATGGTTTTGTGGGCGTTGGTTCTCGTGCCGTCTTTTGCTTTGTGTACTTTGCATCTTGCGGTATGGTGGGATGAAGCGGCTCGGGCTAACCTTACATGTCATCGCACATGAGACTTGCTCCACGCTTGACGTGTAACTTGCTTTGCACAAGTGGCTTTGCGGGTGTTTGTCTCTCTCACCATAGTATAGATCCAATTTACACTTTGCACTTGATAGCACTTGTATCAATGTTGTGGTTTAGTTTCGTAGGTAAGATCCGTTCTTATTCGAAAGCCCCAAACCACGTAAAACATGCAAAGAAAATTAGAGGCGTCTAACTTGTTTTTGCAGGGGTTTTGTGATGTGATATGGCCATCATGTCAATATGATTATATTTGATGTATGCAATGATCCTTGTTGTAATATGGCAACCGGCAGGAGCCTAATGGTTGTCTTTAATTCTGTTAAGACCTGCGTGTCTATTCATCTTGTAATAGCTTTATTCCAAGTAGTTGTAATAGTTGCTGTTGGTGATGGACAACCATGAAGCGGCGCCACGGACCTTGACACCACGCTGGTGATGATGGAAATCATGTCCATGCTTTGGAGATGGAGATCAAAGGCACAAGAAGAAAGGCCATATCATATCACATATTATGAATTGCCTGTGATGTTAATCCTTTATGCATCTTGTATTGCTTAGATCGCGACGGTAGCATTATAAGATGATCCCTCTCACTAAATATCAAGTAATAAAGTGTTCATCCTTAGTTGGCACCATTGCTAAGACTCATCATTTTGAAGCATCTCGTGATGATCGGGTGTGATAGACTCTATGTGTGCATACAACGGGTGCAAGCCAGATTTGCACATGTGGAAACTAAGGTTAACCTTGACGAGCCTAGCATGTACAGACATGGTCTTGAAACACGGAATACCGAAAGGTAAAGCATGAGTCATATGGATGATATGATGAACATGTTGATTGTTCGCCTTTAAAGCTACATCATCTCACGTGATGATCGGACTTGGTGTAGTGGATTTGGTTCGTGTAATCACTAGAACAACTCGAGGGATGTTGTTTTGAGTGGGAGTTCATTTGTAATTTGGATTAGTCGAACTCAATTTATCATAAACACAATCAAAGTGAATTTGCAAAGTTCGTTGTAGTCATTGGCATCCGTTCACCACCTTACACTTAGTTATAGTTGAGATAGTGGAACTATAGAAATTCAGGATATTTACTTTACGAACTGGTATCGTATTGTTTTGAATGTCAATTTAAAGTTTATAAGTCCTATTGCAAACTTTCAGCAAACTCTATTTACTCCATGAAGTTTAATAAGTAGTATTAAATCAAGAGTAAGAATTCCAGTATTAGTATCTAAAGTATCATGTTTGCCTCCATGATTATTGATATTCAAAAGATTGTTTTTAATATCAAGTTTATCTAAGAGCTGAAAGCAATGTTTCAGAAACCATCATATGTGAAAGGTATTGCGATGTTACAACATGATAGAGTATACGTCCTCATATTTGATGAGAATTTGTGAAGGTTGGAGACGCTAGTCGTCCTAATCCTCCAAAAGGTTTTGAAAAAGAAACATTATACTCGCAATTCACCTTTATAAGCTATAGCAGCTTGATCATGAAAGTTTTCATGATAAGGATGAATAGAAGATGTAAGTAAAATGTTTACTACACTAAAAGATTACTAAAGAATGGAATTTTGAAAGAACACCAAACATTTGATGATGGTGATCCACCTCAAAGTGCAAGTCCAAAGGTATTAGTAGTTGACTATATACGCTTTGTACCATGTGTCATGTTGATGACACCACTATTGATGTTGATAGATTCTTTTAAAAGAAAAGGAATTGCTGAAAGAGAATCTATAAAATATTTGGCAGAAAATAAAAGGTTGGAGATGTCCAACTTAGGCATATAGAAGATATACATGTTATGGTTGTATTCCTTGCTTGTTAAACAATGTGGTTCTTAGGTATTGGATACCGAATTGGTTGGTATGAAGTGTCATACAGGACAACACAATTCATGAACTGCAATGGCCTAAGTAACTAGCAAGAGAAAATGTGATGATGTTCATCGAAAACAAACAAAAGGTTGTTGTGTTGCTCGTTAACATCAAAGCTTGCCTTCAAGATTTGTTTCAATAATTGTTATTTTGATCAGGTATTATGATGACAAAAGGTTGTTCAAATAATTACCGTATTCCATAATAGATGGATAATATACAAGTCTGGTAGGAGAAATAACGACCATAAAACTAATGCTAAAATGTCGCAAGACAAATGATTGAAAGATCACTGGCGAAGTGACATCGCCGTTTAAATTATATTGAAAGGATATATGAAGAAACTCAATGTTGATGGATTTTTGGAGTCTTTGATTTAGATCAAATGACGCTTGTGATACTTTACTGGAGATAATTAAAACTCCGTTCGTAGGCCAAAAGAGGAACGGACGACTAACTGATTGGAATTTGTACATATTGATGTATATAGTCCATTATGTGTAGTCGTGGCGATGGATTTCAACTTCATATGCTTTCTCCAAAGATTTGAGTGAGTATATGTATATACTTACTCAATAAGGAAGAAGTATGAAACATTTGAAAAATGTTCAAAGACTTTCAAGATGAAGTGGAAAATCATTGTAACAAGAAAATAAAAGAGTTTATGATTGGATCATAAAGAAAGATGTTTGAGTTACAAGTTTAGCAAAACACCTAAGATTTGAGGAATCGTTCCATGGATTTGCATTTCCCAAAACACCATAGGAGTATGGAGTGTTCAAGATATGTAATGAAACCTTGTTTGACATGGTAAGATCAAAGGTGTCATTTATAAAACTGCCATTATATATTAAAGATTAAAGCTTTAGTGACTACCGCTTTTACACTGAAAAGAGCTCCATCGTGATCCGTTGAAATGACACCATATGAGTTATGGTTTGGGATAAAACCCGAATTGTCTTTTCTTAAATTTTGGTATGCTATGCATAAGTAAAATGTTTACAACCAAAGTCGGATAAGCACGTCTTTGTAGGTTATTCCAAAGAATTTGTCGGGAATTTCTCCATAACGCCGAGGACAAAAGAGTTTGTCGCTTCGAACGTCAAGTTTCTTGAGAAGGAATTTTTCGTGAAAAGTTAAGTGGGAGGACAATAGAACTTTGATAAGGTTGTTGAACCTTAGCTATATGTGCTAAGTAGCGCAGCGCCAGAAAGTGTCCCGGTGGCGGCCACAATGCTCATGGCTCTCGTGATTACAAAAGGTGTGATCTCAGAGATTAGAGTTCCTATAGAACCGTGTGGGTCGGTAAGAATCAAATAGTAAGATTTGATAAGCAAGTCGTTATTGTTTTGACAATGATGAACCGACTACATGCAAAGAAGCGATGATGAGCCCTGACTCCATAAAATGACTAGAAGTCATGGGATCCGTGATAGTATCCATACACGAGAAATCAAGTTTCTGAACTTAGAAGACCCTCCGAAAAGGCGTGAAGCCTATCGGTCGTGTTTGGATCTATAAAGAAATAGACATGGATGTTTCAAATCTATGAAATAGTCGACATGTCGGAAAGAGTTTACGACAATGTTCAAGGAATTGACTATGATAAGATTTGATCTTTCATAGCGATATTTAGTCTAGACGGATTAATGTAGCAACCACTACATATATTTTGGTATATGGTAGTTGAACAAACAAAACAAGTTCTTCTAAAAGAATGGTTACCTAGGACGTGTACATGACACGATCCAAAGGGTTTTGTTAATTCAAAGGATGCTAAAAGAGTGTGGAAAACTTCAATGGTCGAAGTGAGCATCGCGGAGTTGGAATCTTCACCGTGATGAAACCGTTAAAAGGTTTAATTTCATCAGAGACGATGAAGATGTTTGCATTTTGCAAGAAATTAAGTGGGAGCGCTAAGACATATTTCTAATACATTATGTGAAAGACATATTGTTGATTAGAAATAATGTATCTTTTATTGACACAGGTTAAGAATTTCATTTCGATGAAAGACTTAGGCATAACTCAAGAATTAGGCATCAATGTCTATATGAATAGATTGAGGCGCTAATATGGTTTTGCCAAATGTACATAGATAAGATGTTGAATGAGTTCAATATGGAAACAACAAGAAAGGTTCTTGACGCACGGAAAGGACTAAATCAAGATTCAAGTGTGTGGACACGAGATTCAAGTGTTTTGACACTTGGTGAAATCAGAAGAATATTTTGATCAATCATTCTTTGAGATGTACACATCTAGATATGTCCTATGCTCTAAATGTTATGAGCATATACCAGAATGATTCATAAGATGATCATTGGACAATAGTAAAGATATTCTTATGAGCTTTGGAAGAACTAAGAATATATCATGTATAAGTGACAAATAGTTAAAGGTAGTTCATTGTAAAGTGTTACATTGATACTAGTTTTTTCATAAGATACAAATTAAATTTATCTCAATTTAGACTATGGGTGGCACAATATAATGGAAAGGATGTTCCATGATGGATTTGGATGAGTTCCAAAGTTGAGATATTGTGACGGATACTACAACAAAAGGCTAAGTATATAACTGCTATAGTAGCAGCAAAGGTGGGCATTTGTGTTAAGTAGTTTGTTATCAAACTAGGTGTGGTTCATAGTGGGATAATACTATGAAGATACATTGTATGACAACTGTATCAACATAATTTAATCCCAAGGAACTAAAGGTCTCACCAAAGGACCAAATTTATACAATGCCATCTCATTGGAGAATGAGTAATGCGTAGAGACGCAAGGACATGCAAATACACACGGACCTGGAAGTGTCAGATCTGAAGATTATGTTTACCACTAGAAATAGTGTCTATACAACACCAGAAAGCCATAGGTGTTGAATGCACAAGTTTTTTAACTAGATTATTGACTCTAGTGCAAGTGGGAGACTGTTGGAGATATGCCCAAGAAGCAATAATAAAGTGGTTATTATTATATCTTTATGTTTATGATAAATGTTTACATCCCATGCTATAATTGTATTAACCGGAAACATTAATACTTGTGTGATTTGTAAACATAAAAGAGTCCCTAGTAAGCCTCTTGTTAAACTAGCTTGTTGATTAATGGATGATCATGGTTTCCTGATCATGGACATTGGATGTCGTTAATAACAAGATCATATCATTAGGAGAATGATGTGATGGACACACACCCGTAGTAAGCATAGCATAAGATCAAGTGATTAAGTTCGTTTGCTATAAGCTTTAAAATACATAGTAACCTAATCCTTCGACCATGAGGTTATGTCAATCACCATCACCGGATGGGTACTTTGATGACATCAAACACCGCTTCGTAACTGGGTGGTCATAAAGGTGTCATTGGGTATTCTGAAAGTATGTGTTGAAGCGCATGGACCAAGATTGGGATTTGTCCATCCATATGACGGATAGATATGCTCTGGGCCCTCTCAGTGGAATGTCATCTAATTAGCTTGCAAGCATGTGACTGGGTCACAAGGGATGACATAACATGGAACGAGTAAAGAGTACTTATCAGTAACGAGGTAGAACTAGGTATGGAGATACCGACGATCAAACCTCGGATAAGTAGAGTATCGTGTGACAAAGGGAATTGGTTTCGTATGTTAATGGTTCTATCGATCACAAAGTCATCGTTGAGTATGTGGGATCCGTTATGGATCTCCAGATCCCGCTGATGGTTATTGATCGGAGAGGTCTCTCCATCATGTCTGCATATTCATGAACCGTAGGGTGACACACTTAAGGTTCGAAGTTGTTTTTAAGTAGATATGGAATATGCGTTGGAGACCGAATGTTGTTCGGAGTCTCGGATTGGATCCGGGACATCACGAGGAGATCCGAAATTGTCCGGAGAATAAGATTCATATATTGGGGATCATTTTCTGAGTTAGGAAATGTTCTAGAGTATTTGTATGAGGATTCTAGAAGGTTTCGGAATGTTCCGGAAGGTTCTAGAAGATTTCTTGGAGTTTGCTTGAAAACGAACAAAGGATCAAAGGAGTCCTTGTGGGGCAAGACAAGGAGTCATGGGGGAGGAGGACTCCTCCCCCCCTCCCAATCCGCTGGCCAAGGAGGGAGGGGAGTCCTACTAGGACTCCCCCTCCCATGGCGCCTCCCTCCTTTAAATAGAGGGGTGGAGGCGCCACCCCCTTGAACCCTCCACTCCAGCTCCTAACCGCCTCTCTCCTCCTCCTTTCTTCTGCTCAGGCTTAGGCGAAGCCCTACAGAATTCTCTACTCCACCACCACCACCACGCCGTCGTGCTGCTGGGATTCCGTGGAGAAGATCTACTACCTCCGCTGCTCGCTGGAACGAGGAGAGGAAGGTCTGCTTTGACTCCGCACGTGTGACCAACTGCGGAAGCGCTGCCAGAACGCGGCGCCGGAAGGATCGTCCACACGATCTTGAGATCGGCAAGTGATCGACTATATCAACCACGAGATCCAATCTCGTAACGCTTTCGGGTCTACAAGGGTTAGTACAGATCTATCTCGTTGCACATGTCTAATAGATTAGATCTTGGCTTTTATCTAGATTAGATCTGGGTTTTGTTCGTTCTTGCGGTAGAATTTTTTTGTTTTCCATGCTACGAACCCATCACCTTGATGATCAAATCATAAACTCTTCTATTTTCTTGTTACAATGATTTTTCACTTCATCTTGAAAGTCTTTGAACAATTTTCAAATGTTTCATACTTCTTCCTTATTAAGTAAATATATAGATATATTCACTTAAATTTCTAGAGAAAGCATATGAAGCAAAAAGATCCATCGCATATGGCTACACATAATGGACTATGCACATCAGCATGCACAATTTCCAATAAGCTAGTCATCCGTTTCTCTTTAGCCTATGAACGGAGTTTCAATTATCTCGAGGAAAGTCTCACAAGCATCAATTGATCAAAATCAAAGACTCCAAAAATCCATCAACATGGAGTTTCTTCATGTTTTCTTTCCAATATAATTTAAAACAGCGATGTCACTTCATAAGTGATATTTTAATCATTTGTCTTGCGACATTTTAGCAATAGTGTTTATGGATGTGATTTCTCCCACTAGACTTGTAAAAGTTCATCCATCCTTTATGGAATACGGTAATTATTTGAACAACCATTGTTCTCGTAATACCGGAACAAAATAACAATTATTAAAACAAATCTTGAAGGCTAGGTTTGACGACAACGAAAAACACAATAACACTTTATTTGTTTTCAATGAACATCATCACTTATTCTCTTGCTAGTTATTTAGGCCATTGTAGTTCATGAATTGCGTTGTCCTGTATGACACTTCATACCAACCAATTCGGTATCCAATACCAGTATCCAATACCTCAGAACCACATTGTTTAACAAGCAAGGAATACAGCCATAACATGTATATCTTCTATATACCTAAGTTGGACATCTCCAACCTTTTCTTTTCTGCCAAATATTTTATAGATTCTCTTTCAACAATTACTTTTCTTTTAAAAGAATCTATCAACATCAATAGTGGCGCCATTCACATGACACATAGTACAAAGTGTGTATAGTCAAATACTAATACCTTTGGACTTGCACTTTGAAGTGGATCACCATCATCAAATGTTTTGGTATTCTTTCAAAAATCCATTCTTTAGTAATCTATTAGTGTAGTAAATATTTTACTTACATCTTCTATTCATCCTTATCATGACAACTTTCATGATCAAGCTACTATAGCCTATAAGGATGAATCGTGAGTATAATATCAGTTCCCAAAACCTTTTTGGTAGATTAGGACGCCTAGCATCTCCAACCATCACAAATTCTCATACAATATGAGAACATGTATTTTGCTAAATTATACTCTATCATAATGCAACCAAAAACATTTTTCAGATATCACAATATCTTCCACACATGATGGTTTCTGAAACAATTTTCAGCTCCTAGATAATCTTGATATTAAAACAACTTTTGAATATCAATAATCATGGAGGCAAACAAGATACTTTAGATACTAACATTGGAATTCTTACTCTTGATTTAATACTACTTATTAAACTTCATGGAGTAAATAGAGTTTGCTGAAAGTTTGCAATAGGACTTATAAACTTTTAATTGACATTCAAAAGAATATGATACCAGTTCGTAAAGTAAATATCCAGAATTCTATAGTTCTATTATCTCAATTAAAACTAAGCATAAGGTAGTAAACAGACGCCAATGACTACAACAAATTATGCAAATTCACTTTGATTTAGTTTTATGACAAAATTGAGTTCGACTAATCCAAATTAGAAATGAACTCCCACTCAAAAACGACATCCCTCGTGCCTTTTTGGTGATTACATGAACCAAATCCACTACACCAAGTCCGATCATCACGTGAGTCGGTGTAGCTTCAAAGGCGAGCATCAATATGGGCATCATATCAACTATATGACTCATGCTTAACCTTTCGGTCCATGTTCCGAGGCCATGTCTGTACATGCTAGGCTCGCCAAGTAAGAACCTTAGTACTCGCGTGTGTAAAACTGTCTTACACCCGTTGTATGAAAGCGTAGAGTCGAGTACACCCGATCATCACGTGATGTCTCGAAACACGATCCATAGAACGGTGCATACTTAAGGAAGAACACATTTTTATCTTGATATCTAAATGAGGGATCATCTTACAATGCTATAGAAAGCGCCAAACTAGCAGTATAAGATGCTAACATCTAATGTGTAAAGTGAGATGATATGGTCCATGCATTTGATCTCTATCATATGCATCATGGTATGATCTCTCTCATTCCTTTGTGTGTAAGGCAAAGGTCTATGGAACTTACATGTTGAGTGTGTTGTAAGAGTATCTATCATACATCTATTTACAACAATACCATATCAAGACACTAGCCCAACAACGATCTAAACTAGACGCCTCTAATTTATCAATTGCAAGTTTTACGTGTCTTAGGGCTTTCGGAGATAGAACCATTCTTACCTACGAACATGAACCACAACGAGGATAACCAAGTTATTAGCAACTCGTTGTAAATCAGATATTGACTATAGTAGGAGAGACAGACACCCGCCAGCCACTTATGCAAAACAAATTGCATGTCAGTCGTGGAACCGGTCTCATCTACGATGACATGTAAGGTTGGTCCGAGCCGCTTCATCCCACTATGCCACCAATATCCAAAATACATAGAAGATGCAATAACATGATCATCATCGCCCACATATAAACATATGTGTACTACCCGTGCAAAGCACCTACGCATAGATCAGGCTCTGATACCACTGTTGGGTTCGCAACATAGAAAACAAACAATTTCCTACGATGAGAACTACACACCAAGATCTATCTACTAGGTACAAAGCAACGGGTGGACATACATCCAATGAGAACTTACCCTCGAAGACAACGAGTTTTGTTAACGAGTAGGAACTCGTGGTTGATGTAGTCGTACACTTGCCGATCTCAAGATCGTGAGGAAGTCCGAGCGCCGCAACTCAGCAACAGATCCATACTCGCACACACGTTCAAGCCACCGGACAACCTCCACCGCCTTGCTCCAGCGATCCAGCAGAAGCAGCAACTCCTTCCAGACGAAATGCCACCGGGAACATGTATCTCGCTAATCCGAGACCACGGGGAATAATTCTAGAGGGGGAGAGAGATCCTTCACAAGGAGGTGTGTGTGAGAAGTGAGGTGAGGGTGGCCTTTTATAGTAGGAGGGGGGGTGCCCCTCCCCATGGCCGGTGCCTCAAGGGGGTGCCCCTTCACCTCCTCCATTCATGTGGTGGTAACCCCTCCACATTAAAATGCCTCTTCACATTCCCTTTTAAAGTCCCCACTTTAAATGCATTAAATTTCTACAAATTTAATGCTCTCTCATTTAATAAAACTCTTTTATTATTTTTATTCAGAATTTTGTTATTTACTTTAATTAACAAACATTCACATAAAACCCCCTGCAACATTTCAATATTACATGTAGAACCAATTTCAGCAATTTCACCCGAAACAGTTTCGGTGTCTATTGAAATAATTCCAGCGCTTTCTTAAATCTTTATCTGAAACATATTTGCTCCAAATGGTGTCGATATCCCTTAAGTGTGTCACCCTACGGTTCGCGAATAATGCAGACATGATCGAGACCCCTCTCAGATCAATAATCAGAAGCGGGACCTGGAGATCCATACTGACTCCTACACATTCAACGATGACTTCTGTGATCGTGAGAACCTTTAACACTAGTAACTAAATCCCTTTGTCTCACGATATATTACATGTCCGAGATTCGATCATTGGTATCTCCATACCTAGTTTGATCTCGTTGCCGACATGCACTCTTTTCTCGTTCCCGTGATATAACATTCTAGTGATCACATCACTTGCTTGCAAGCTATCTTAATGTGATATCACCGAGAGGGCCCAGAGTATATCTATCCGGCATTGGGATTGACAAATTCTACTCTTGATCCATGAGCCTCAACATAACACCTTTGTAGCACTGAACCCACCTTTATAGTCACCCTGTTACAGTGTGATGTTTGGTGTTATCAAGATACTCTTCTAGTGTTAGCAATTAACATGATCTCATGGTCTAAGGACTAAGATTACTTCGTATGATGTTATAGCAATATAAACATAATGACTTTGATCGTAATGCTATACTTCGGATGAATGTTCATCACATCATTCCACCAATGGTGTGACCTCGTTATTAACAACATCCAATGTCCATGATCAGGAAACCTTGATCATCTTGTTAATCAACGAGCTAGTCTATAAGAGAGGCATAACTAGGAACCTTTTATTTGTATATTAAGCACACATGTATTGACGTTTCCAATCAATACACTTATAGCATTCAAAATAAACATTTATCATAAACATGGAATAAGATAATAACCACTTTATTATTGCCTCTCGGGCATATTGCCTTCACTACCTTGCTACTCAAGTGCTTTAATAGATCTCTGCTCTCCCCATGTGTGTGAAAGTGACAGCATGCTCACCATGGTGGCACTTAGGCTAGAGATTACAAATACTTGTTATGAGTTATATTTGGAGTTTGATGTCTTTATGAAATTGTGGTGTTTGTTGGACTCATCTAGTACTCAAGGTGATAGTGTGGGGTTTTCTAGATGGGAAAGGCTTACTTTGAGGTGTGTTGTTATAGCCCTACCATCGATTAGAGTGTTCAACCGGAGAGTAGTTAAGAGTAGTATCATAAAGAGAAGATATTTATATGAGAGTGTTCACTAGTGAAAGTGACCACTTCCTCCCTGAGTTCAATAAACCTTGGGTGATCCACTTAAGGGAAAACTTGCTGCTGTTCTACAAACCTCTGCACTTGGAGGACCAACAACTGTCTACACGAATAGAAGTGCGTAGAAAGCAAGATATTTTCTGGCACCATTGTCGGGGAGGAAAGGTAAAAGGTATTCACACCGGAGGATTAAAGAAGAAGAACCTCCCACGTCAAACGCCTATTTTCTGGCGCCGTTGCCGGGGAGGTAAGGTAAAAGGTACTCACATCCTACGGTATGCGTGCTCGAAGTTATTTCCTATAGATTGTGCAATTTTGTCTTTTTGTTTCTTGTTTTCACTAGTTATGCTTAATGGAAAACAACAACAAAATTAGAGAGCTTTATAGTCTTTATCTTCAGTTAGGACATGAAGTGTTTGAAGAGAAAATTAAAAAACCTATGGAACTTTATTTGCATGCTAATAGCAATCTTATTAGTATGAATTCTTTGAACACCATTATTGCTAATGCTATGGAAAAGTCTAAGCTTGGGGAAGCTGGTTTTGATGAGCATGATATTTTTATTCCCCCAAGCACAGAGGAGAAAATTTACTTTGATGATACTATGCCTCCAATATATGATGATTACAATGATGAATATGATATTTTCAGTCCACCTACTATTGAGGAGAAAAATAATTATGATTATAATATGCCTCCTATATTTGATGATTATGGTGATGAGAATAATAATGATAGCTATTTTGTTGAATTTTCTCCCACTACAATTAATAAGGATGACTATGTTTATGTGGAGAGCATTAATTCTTTTATGCATGTGGCTCATGATAAGAATGTCTTATGTGATAGTTATATTGTTAACTTTATTCATGATGCTACTGAAAGTTATTATGAGAGAGGGAAACATGGTTTTATGTATCTTAACAAAATTAAGTTTCCCCTCTTTATGTTGAAAGTCTTGAAGTTGCACTTGTTTTGCTTTTCTATGCTTGTTGCTTTGTGCTTTCATAACTTTTTTATTTACAAGATTCCTATGCATAGGAAGTGGGTTAGAATTAAATGTGCTTTACTTTTCTTGCCCTTAATGGCACACTTTACTTTTCTTGCCCTTAATAAACTTCAACCATTGTGTCGTCTATGTTGTATATGCTTGCACTTATTTGTTGGGAATTAGCAGAACCATGCTGTCATGGGGATCGCTTTCAACATTGCACTTGGTACTTGTACCTAGTTGATATCATGCTCTTTTGTATATGGATGTCGTCGGTGTGAAATGAAAGGGGAGCTTGTAAGTCCATGGAGTTATGCATGTGTGTTAGAGAAACGCCTGGGCCGCTGGTCTAATCCATGCTCACATGGTGGAAACCTGCAGCGTCACCATAACGAGTATCTATGAAGCATTCTTCTTATAAAAAAAGAGTCTGATATTGAGAAAAAAGAGAAAAAGAAAAAAAAGATTATGAAATCTAGTAAGTATCATAATTTTTGGGAGCTCTTTATGAGACTTGCAATCCCTGTTTCCCTCTTTGAAGGGCCTTTCTTTTACTTTGTAGTTGAGTCAGTAAACCTATTCCCTTCTATCTTTGCAAGTATTTTGAGTTGTTGTGTTTCATTCATTCATATGATGATTTATTCAATCATGTTTCTTATGTTCCTTGTTTTGCACATTGCTCTTATCTTGATGTTTACTACTTTGAAAGATATTATTGAAAACTAGTTATTTGTGAACTCCAGCAAATTATCAACTATTCTTCGACCAAGAGCTAAGTTTGACATTACCAATTATGATTTACTTTATGTATCTTTATTGTGTTTCCTTTACTCATTGCAAGTTGAGTTATATAATAGTGAGTTGTCTTCTATTATGATCTATGTATTTGATGAATGTGATGCTTCGTGTCTGTATTCTTTTATCAAATCTTCACTCCATAAACCTGACGCCATGTTTATTAAGCTCAGTTTCGCTTGGGGACAAGCGAAGTCTAAGCTTGGGGGGAGTTGATACGTCCATTTTGCATCACTATTCTATATCATAATCCACTGTTATTCATCGATATATTTCGTATTGAGAGGTGATACTTATGTTATTTCATCTATTTTTGCATGGTTGATGACTTTTGGAGCATGGACCGCTGCAGTCGGTATTCTGATGGAAAAGGTGTTGTTTGGAGGCAAAAATCGCGAAGATCAGAAAATCCGGGAAAATATACGAAAAATCCTATTTTCCAGAAGACGAAGGAAGCCAGAAGGGGGGCTGGAGATGGGCCACAGGGGGCCTACACCACCCCCTGGCGCGGAACACCCTGGGCCGCGCCACCAGGTGGTGTGGCCACCCTGGTCCACCCCTAGCACTCCCCTCTAGAGTATATTATCCTCCCGAAACCCTAAGACTCAGGGAGCGACCACCGAAAGATTCCGCCGCCTCTACGGGGCAGAAAACACCGAGAGAGAAAGATCTCTCCGGCAGACAGATTTCTGCCGGGGGAATTCCTTCCTGGAGAGGGGAGATCGTCGGCATCAACACCACCATCAAGCTGGACTTCATCGAGATCATCATCATCATCACCACCATCATCACCATCAGCACCCTCATCACCATCTCCATATTGCTGTAACAATTGGGTTGAATCTTGCATAGTTCATAGGGGAAACTTTCCCGGTGTTGATTACTCTTTGTAGTTGATGCTATTGAGTGAACCATTGAATTATTGTTTATGTTCAGATTGTTATAAATCATTATTCCATCTCTGATCATGATCCATATGATGTCTTGTGAGTAGTTCGTTTTGTTCTTGAGGACATGGGAGAAGTCATGTTGTTAGTAGTGGATTGTGTTGAGAAAGATTCAATAGTTTGATATTTAAGTTATGGTGTACTTCTTCTAGTGGTGTCATGTGAACATTGACTACATGACACTTCACCTATATGGGCCCAGGGGAATGCATTGTGTATTTGGCTACTAATCGTAGAGGTTGCCGGAGTGACAGAAACCTGAACCCCTATTAGGAAACCATTGCACAAGGGACGTCAGGGTCTTAGAGTTTAAAGTTGTGGTTAGGTTTCTACCTTAATTACTTTCTTATACTTACGGATGTTTGCAAGGGGTATACTCACAAGTATGTATTAGTCCTAGGAAGGTCGGTACATTAGCACAGGTTCACCCACACAACACTTAGCAAGCTAAAGAAGATTAATCAACTATATGAAGCGAAAGCACTTGACAGTCTTCCCATGTGTCCTCAAGAACGTTTGGTCATCTTAAGTAATACAACGGGCTTGTCCTTTGCTGCATAAAGGATTGGGCCACTTGCTGCATTTATTCCTACTGTCTTTTATTTACTCGTACTTTGTTTACTTGCTATATCAAAAAACCCTAAAAATCCGTTTGCTAAGTATTTGCAGAGAATTTCTGACCCATACCACTAGCCAGCACCTTCTGCTCCTCGTTGGGTTCGACACTCTTACTTATCGAAAATACCTCGATACACCCCCTATACTTGTGGGTCATCAGAAAGTTCATGCTTAAGTGGTAAAGAGAGCTTGTTTTTGACTGTGGCCTATGCTTTGTCATGCCATGCTTGATATTGTTTTGGCTTTATGCTTAGTATTCTTTGTTGTAGCATGACTTGTTATAAACAATTGAGATTGCTTAATGTGCCTTGGATGAATCATGCGTTGTTTTAGCATATTAAAGCATAGTATTGTGGTATTCTCCTTTGATGCTTTGTTTGGGTTGACTTCGCACATGCTCACACCATGTTATGACTATCCAAAGTCACCATAGCCTTGATGATCCTTTAGTTTTCAACTTGTAGTATCACTTTATGCTTTGATCAACGATATTTTGTTGCTCTCACGCAACTAAGTTATTCACTCATGCATCCAACTCCCTAAACTAAGTTATTCCAAAGATTCCATCATACCTACCTACTAGCATATGCTATTCCAAGTATATTCATGTTTTTGTTTACCTTCCGAATTAAACTTGTTATGAGAAAACTAGTGATTAAAGCTCTCACAAACTTGATGGCACACTTTATTTTTCTTGCCCTTAATAAACTTGAACCATTGTGTCGTCTATGTTGTATATGCTTGCACTTATTTGTTGGGGATTAACAGAACCATGTTGTCATGGGGAATGCTTTCAACATTGCACTTGTACTTTGTACCTAGTTGATATCATGGTATTTTGTCTACGGATGTCGTCGGTGTGAAATGAAAGGGGAGCTTGTAAGTCCATGGAGTTATGTATATGTGTTAGAGAAACGCCTGGGCCGCTGGTCTAATCCATGCTGACATGGTGGGAACCTACAGCGTAACCATAATGAGCTGTCTATGAAGCATTCTTCTTATAAAAAAAGAGTCCTATATTGAGAAAAAAGAGAAAAAAAGATATTATGAAAAGAGGAAAGAGAAAAAAGCACCATATTCCCATGGTAAATAAGAAGATTGCTAAGATGCTCGTTGTCTGCTTGCCTTGTCATTTTGATATGGGGATTCTTCTGTATCATCGGGCAAGGGGTACCCCGTTGGCGGTTCTCTATGATACACATGTACTTACAATGACAAGAACTTACCGGTGACTAAACTTGAGTAGCATGAGGAGCGGCCGTCGTATTCAAGGGACATGAGATTCCTAACTTATACTTCGTCAAGCATGTACACCATAGTTTGTTCACTTTAACCTTAATCACTTCAAGATGCTTATGCTAGGGGCAATGAGAGCTAAAAGCTATTAAGTACCATAATTTTTGGAAGCTCTTTATGAAACTTGAATCCCTACTTCCTTCTATGAAGGCCTTTCTTCCACCATTATATTGAGTCTCCACCTTCTACCTTTATGCACCTACTTTGAGAGCATAGTGGCCATTCTTAGTTCTATGTGCATTATCCCAAGACTATTTGATTGATGCATAACTTGATATTGCTTGTTTTAAACTATTTGTATCTAGTCACTCTTATGAACTTTGAAGGTGTCCTATGCATTTATATTTGCTACTCTATGAGAGACAAGCTGAATGCCACTATGCTATGTTTTCTGTATGTGAAACAAACAAACATCTTGCAGAGCTTTTTTATTTATGAATCTTTTGTTTGTGCCTTTTCATGTTGCAGCATAGTTGCTTTCTCTTATTGTTAGAACTTTGTCTTTCATGCTATGTTGAATTACTATGATCCCAGCTATCAATGTTTTACAAATACTTTGATCAAGTTTATGATGGTGCATGTGACCTCAAAAAATATTCTTTCTTTTTATCACTTACCTACTCGAGGACGAGCAGGAATTAAGCTTGGGGATGTTGATACATTGCAAATGTATCTATAATATTGGATGTTCCATCCTTGGTTTTATCTACTTTCTTGTGTTTTGTCCACACTTTGGAGTACTTTTCATATGATTTCTTGGACTAACCTATTAACAAGATGCCACAGTGCCAGTTGCCTATTTTCTTCTGTTTTTGGTTCCAGGAAAGTCAGAAAATCAATATTCTCGGAATTGGACCGGACAAAAGCCAAAGTTGATATTTTCCCGAAAGACTCACGGAGCTAGAAGGAGAGTCGGAGAGGGACCACAGGGTGGCCACACCACCCCATGGCGTGGGTCCTCCCAGGCCACGCCAGGGCATGGTGTGGGCCCCCTGGCTGCCCACCGACCTTGCCCTCTGGCCTATAAGAAGCCTCCCGAGGAATAAACCCTAGATCATCAATCAGAAATCCACGAAAAGTTCCGCAGCGCCGCCGCCACCGAAGGGGAGATTCGAGGGACAGAAAGTCTCTGTTCCGGCACGTTGCCGGGACGGGGAAGTGTCCCCGGAGCCATCTCCATCGATCTCCACCACCATCTCCATCACCATTGCTAATTCCCATGATGAGGAGGGAGTATCTCTCTCTCGAGGCTAAGGGTTCTACCGGTAGCTATGTGTTCATCTCTCTCCCTATGCATGATCATATTGTGATCATGAGCTTGTAATCTATAAATCTACCTTGCTACTCAAGTTCTTTAATAGATCTCTGCTCTCCCCATGTGTGTGAAAGTGACAGCGTGCTCACCATGGTGGCACTTAGGCTAGAGATTACAAATACTTGTTATGAGTTATATTTGGAGTTGGATGTCTTTATGAAATTGTGGTGTTTGTTGGACTCATCTAGTACTCAAGGTGATAGTGTGGGGTTTTCTAGATGGGAAAGGCTTACTTTGAGGTGTGCTGTTATAGCCCTACCATCGATTAGAGTGTTCAACCGGAGAGTAGTTAAGAGTAGTATCATAAAGAGAAGATATTTATATGAGAGTGTTCACTAGTGAAAGTATGATCCATAGGCCTTGTTTCTAAGCATTGAAACACCGTTTGCTATTAGATCTGTTACATGTTTGCTTGCTTCTATTTTTATTCTAGTTTACTTTAATCTTTTCCACGCCATCAAGCTATTTTCTATCACCGTTACCACTTATAATTATCCATACCACCCGTATTTCACTATCTCTTCGCCAAACTAGTGCACCTATACACCTGACACGTGTATTGGGTGTGTTGGAGACACAAGAGACTTCTTGTATCTTGATTGCAGGATTGCTTGAGAGGGAATACCTTTGACCACTTCCTCCCTGAGTTCGATAAACCTTGGTGATTGATACATTGAAAATGTATCTATAATTTTTGATGTTCCATGCTTGGTTTTATCCACTTTCTTGTGTTTTGTTCCAACTTTGGAGTACTTTTCATATGATTTCTTGGACTAACCTATTAACAAGAGCCACAGTGCCAGCTGCCTGTTTTCTGCTGTTATTGGTTCCAGGAAAGTCAGAAAATGAATATTCTCCGAATTGGACGTGACACAAGCCAAAGTGCCTATTTTTCCGGAAGGGATCAAGTGCCAGAATACGAGACGGAGAAGGGCCAGGGGCCGGCCACACCACCTGGCCACGCGGCTAGGCTGGGCCCACGCTAGGGGGTGGTGTGGTGGCTCCCGACACTCCCTCGGCCTCTCCTTCCGCCTATATATTGCCCTCGAGACGAAAAGCCTAAGTACCCGATAAAAAATCCACGAAAGAGTCTGTAGCCGCCGTCGTCTCCATCCCTAGATCGGGAGGGATCTGAAGCTCTTCCCGGCACCCTGCCAGAGAGGGGAATTCACCCTGGAGGCCTTCTTCATCACCATGTAAGCCTCCGATGTGATGCGTGAGTAATTCATCCTTAGACTACGAATCCATGTAGTAGCTAGATGGCTGGTTCTCCTCCATTGTGCTTTCATGTTTAGATCTTGTGAGCTCCGTTCATGATCAAGATCATCTATTTGTAATTCTGCATGTTGTGTTTGCGGGGATCCGATGGATATTAGGATGCTATTTCAGATTGATTATTGATTCTATCATGTCTTTGTTATTTGAGATCTTGCATGCTTTCCGTTGTTAGTAGCTATCTTGGCCAAGTAGATGCTAGCAACTCCAAGAGTTAGTATTTATGCTTGATAGTGGGTTCATGCCTCTGGTAATCTGGGGAAGTGACAGAAATCTCTAAGGTACTAGATGTGCTGTTGCTACTAGGGAGAAAACAACAATCCTTTGTTCATAGAACAATCGTATTGTTTACTTTACACGCAGTTCGTAAAGCAATAATCTGTTGGTTGCAACTTAATACTGGAGGGGGTTCGGATGATAACCTGAAGGTGGATTATTAGTCATAGATGCAGTTGGATGGCGGTCTATGTATTATGTTGTAATGCCCAATCAAGTCTCAAAGGAGTCAAGATGATTAGTATATGCATGTATTGCTTTCTCGGTGTTTTTCAATTGCCCCGCTGTAATTTGTTCACCCAGCATGTTATCTATCTTAAGGAGAGCCACCTCTAGTGAACTATGGATCCCGGTCCTTTTTCTTTACATACAATCTACAATCTTTTACTGCTTTGTGTTTACTTTCTGCAAACTTTTACTTCTTTCCATTCGATACGTTTAATCCTTTGTTTTCCGCAAAACATGGTGAGATTGACAACCTCATCGCAAGTTGGGAACAAAGTTCTGTGGTTGTGTTGTGCAGGTCTCCAAGTTGCTACTAGCACCGGCAGTGCGCCCTGCCAAAGCTCAGCTAGTAACACCTTTGGGGTGTTTCCTTGCTCCTACTGGTTCGATTAAACCTTGGTTTCATAATTGAGGGAAAACTTGCTGCTGTGCTCATCGTACCTTCCTCTTGAGGTTCCCAACGAGCTCTACGTCGAACGACGAGTACATCAGTGATCCACTTAAGGGAAAACTTGCTAATGTTCTACAAACCTCTGCACTTGGAGGCCCAACAACTGTCTACAAGAATAGAAGTGCGTAGACATCAGCCACTATGCTATGTTTTCTTTATGTGAAACGAACGAACGTCTTGCAAATCATTGTTATTTATGAATATTTTGTTTGTGCCTTTTCATGTTGCAACATAGTTGCTATGTCTTATTGTTAGAACTTTGTCTTTCATCCTATGTTGAAGTACTATGATCCCAGCTATCAATGTTTTACAAATATTTTGATCAAGTTTATGATGGTGCATGTCACCTCAAAAAAATTTCTTTCTTTTTATCACTTACCTACTCAAGGATGAGAAGGAGTTAAGCTTGGGGATGTTGATATGTTGCTAACGTATCCATAATTTTTGATGTTCCATGCTTGGTTTTATCTACTTTCTTCAATTTTGTCCACACTTTGGAGTACTTTCTATACACTTTCTTGGACTAACCTATTAACAAGAGCCATAGTGCCTGCTGCCTGTTTTCTGCTGTTTTTGGTTCCAAGAAAGTCAGAAAATGAATATTCTCGGAATTGGACGGGACAAAAGCCAAAGTTAGTTTTTCACCGAGGGACACTCGGAGCCAGAATACGATACGGAGAGGGGCCAGGGGCCGCCACACCACCTGGCCGTGAGGCCGAGCCTGACCCGCGCCAGGGGGTGGTCTGGCCGCCTCCGACACCCCTTCGGCCTCCCCTTTCGCCTATATATTGCCTCCGATATAGAAACCCTAAGTACCCGATCAAAATTCCATGAAAGAGTCTGTAGCCTCCATCATCTCCATCCCTAGATCGGGAGGGATCTGAATCTCTTCCTGGCACCCTTCCAGAGGGGAGAATTCACCCTAGATGCCTTCTTCATTACCATGCAAGCCTCTGGTGTGATGCATGAGTAGTTCATCTCTGGACTACGGGTCCATGTAGTAGCTAGATGGCTGATTCTCCTCCTTTGTGCTATCATGTTTAGATCTTGTGAGCTCCATTCATGATCAAGATCATCTATTTGTAATTCCTACATGTTGTGTTTGCGGGGATCCGATGGATATTGAGATGCTATTTCAGATTAATTATTGATTCTATCATGTCTTTGTTATTTGTGATCTTGCATGCTTTTCGTTGTTAGTAGCTATCTTGGCCAAGTAGATGCTAGCAACTCCAAGAGTTAGTATTTATGCTCGATAGTGGGTTCATGCCTCTAGTAATCTGGGGAAGTGACAAAAATCTCTAAGGTACTAGATGTGCTGTTGCTACTAGGGAGAAAACAACAACCCTTTGTTCATAGAACAATCGTATTGTTTACTTTACACGCAAGGCGTAATGCAATAATTCGTTCCTTGCAACTTAATACTGGAGGGGGTTCGGATGAGAACCTGAAGGTGGATTATTAGTCATAGATGCAGTTGGATTACGGTCTATGTATAATGTTGTAATGCCCAAATCAAATCTCAAAGGAGTCAAGATGAGTAGTATATGCATATTGCTTTCACGATGTTTGTCAATTGCCCCGCTGTAATTTGTTCACCCAACATGTTATCTATCTTAAGGAGAGCCACCACTAGTGAACTATGGACCCCGGTCCTTTCTTTTATCATCAATCTACAACTATTTACTGCTTTCTGTATACTTTCTGCAAACTATTACTTTCTTCCACACAATACATTTAATCCTTTGTTTTCAGCAAAACCGGTGAGATTGACAACCTCACTGTAAGTTGGGGGCAAAGGTCTGTGGTTGTGTTGTGTAGGTTTCCACGTTGCTGCTGGCGCCGGTAGTGCGCCCTGCCAAAGTCCAGCTAGCAACACCTTTGAGGTGTTTCCTTGCTCCTACTGGATTGATAACCTTGGTTTCATAACTGAGGGAAACTTACTCAGTGCTCATCATACCTTCCTCTTGGGGTTCCCCAACGAGCTCGTTATTACATGAGTCAGCAGTGATCAGGACGCCTAGCGTCTCCAACCTTTGCAAATTCTCATACAATACGAGAATATGTATTTTATTAAATTATATTCTATCATATTGCAACCAACACATTGTTTCAGATATCACAATATATTCTACACATGATGGTTTCTAAAACAATTTACATCTCCTAGATAACACTGATATTAAAACAATTTTCAATATCAAGAATCATGGAGGCAAGCATGATACTTAGATACTAACGCTGGAATTTCTTATTCTTGATTCAATACTACTTATTGAATTTCACGGAGTAAGTGAGGTTGATGACTGTAAGTGCATAGATCAATTGTAGCTAGTTTCGAAATAAGAGTATCAAACCTACATAGAGCTATTTGGTTGAGGTCTTTATTCCCCTCATCACTATCTACCAAAGGATACTTATAAGCTGTCTTTGATTTCGGGTGAACAGTGTTTGAAAGGTTTTTGGTTTTAGTGCAGGAAAGTAAATAAAACAAGTAAAAACAAAGCAAGTAAAAAGTGTGTTTTCGGAATGGTGGTTGAACTCAATAGGGCTAAGACGTTCTCGGGGATGTAGGATACACCACTAGCATGTTGTAATTAATCATAATTAGGATAATCTATTTCTTGTGTCATGATATGTGTGGAGAGAGTTTTGCAATAATATGTTCACCAAGGGTCGTAGGCAGTCACTTTGTTGAGTCAAGAATGAGGTCATCTCTAAATAACAATTGTGATGCCTGGAAGCAATCACCATGCAGACCACCACAATTAAGGGTTTCCCTATGGATATCGTAATTATCTTAGTGAATCTCCCTTTGATCCCCCTTCGACTGTGTTGGATGATAGTGGTGCTTATAGTCACAGTAGCAACCGGCACAAGGCACCCAAGCACGTCCAAAGGGTTTCACCCTCTTACTTTAGACCCTAAGGCAAATGATATGTGGCTGACTACGCATACCATCTAAAGGGAGAGATCAAACACACATCATAGATTTGCCAGATCCTCTACACAAGTAATAAATCATCTTTATTTCAGTTCATAATAATGCTAGGGTTTCTCCATCTCCCCAAGAACAAAGGGAACTACTCACACATGGAAGCAATCAACAACATCATCATAAACAAATGGATCAATAAAGGTTATGGAATGAATCTAGTGAAAACCATAATTGAATCTGGAATTACAATAAGATCTAATGGATGGATGATGGGGGTAGTGATGGTGATGGAGATGCAGTGGTCGATGATGCAGGGGATGATGCATTGTCCTCCAATGATCCGTGTAGCAACAAGGATTTGCCCTTCTTCAAGTTTATCCTTCAGATCTCTTTCTGGTGTGGTTTTTTGTGGCTGGAGGTTTCTATGAATGTCGGATCTGTCTTCTATTTTCGCGAGGAGGAAGTATTTGATGAGGCGGTCCCATCGTCGGTTTGTACGGGCACGCGGTACAGGCGGGCTCTTCCCGTACCATAGGTCGTTACACCGTTTGGAGCCTCCTGGGCATGGGCAATATTTTTGCGGTGCGAAGGTACATCAATAAAATGACTTTTATCACTTAAAAATACCATATTACTATGTAATATGATAGTCTCAATTGATATGTTTATTAAAGACTTAGTAAATTGGGATCCTGTTGAAACAAGGACAAAAAGGTGCGCGCCAACGCGGTAAAATACTAATAACCCTATACTACCAGTGCAAAAACAATAAGTAAAAATGCTTAATTTTTGGACTCATCAGAGGTTTTGCTGAAAGTTTGCAATAGTACTTTAAACTTTAAATTGACACTCATAAAACAATACGATACTAGTTCGTAAAGTAAAATTCCATAATTCTATAGTTCTATTATCTCAATTATAGCTAAATACAAGGTAGTAAACGAATGCTAGTGACTACAACGAACTATGAAAGTTCACTTCGATTTAGTTTATGATAAATGGAGTTTAAATTAATCAAAAATTCTAAATGAACTCCCACTCAAAACAACATTCCTCGAGTTGCTTTGGTGATTACACGAACCAAATTCACTATACCACATCCGATCATCACGTGAGGTGGTGCAGCTCCAATAGCGAGCATCATATGGATATCATATCATTCATATGACTCATGCTTTATCTTTCGGTTCATGTTCCGAGGCCATATCTGTACATGCTAGGCTCGCCAAGTAAGAACCTTAGTACTCACGTGTATAAAACTGTCTTACACCCGTTGTATGCGAACGAGAGTCTATCACACCTAATCATCATGTGGTGCTTCGAAACAACGAACTTTTTTAATGGTGCATACTAAGAAAGAACATATTACTATATTATTTTAATATTTAGTGAGAGGGATCATCTTATAATACTACCGCCAAGTTCTAAGATAGAGATAAGGATAAATAATATGCAAACAAACACCATATGTAAAAGTGATATGATATGGTTCTTGCACTTGATCACTATCTTGCGCATCATGGTATGATCTCTATTATTCCATTTGTGTAGCGCCAAGGTCTATGTCGCTTCCACTTACTTTGTTATAATTCCTGAGAGTATCTTACCATACTAAAATTATAACATTTACCATATCATGACACATGCCCAACAAAAATAAACTAGACGCTTCTAATTTATCATTTACATATTTTACGTGGCTTTGGGCTTTCGAAGATAGAATCGATCTTACCTATAAATATGGAACCACAACGTTGATAATCAAATTATTAGCAACCCGTTGTAAATCAGATATCAAAGTGGGAGATATAGACACCCGCTATCCACTTATGCAAAACTAGTTGCATATCAAGCGTGGAACATGTCTCATGTGCGAGGACATGTAAAGTTAGTCCAGATCGCTTCATCCCACTATGCCACTAATATCCAAAATCCATGAAGGATGCAATAATACGATCATCAGCTCCCACATATATATGTGTTCTAACCGTACAAAGCCTCTACGCATAGACATAGCTCTGATACCGCTGATGGGGTTCATTGCATAGAAAACAAAAAATCCTACGATTGCAACTGCCAAGATCGAATCTAGATGATACTTGTAACGGCTTCAGATGGACTCACCCTTGAAGACCATAAAGAGGGATAACGTTTTCGCAGACAAATGTGGTTGTTGTAGAGTGTACACGACCGTCCTAAAGGACGCGGTGACTATATGCACCACAAAGAGGCAACGCCTCTATAATTGGTCACACATATAGTGTGCTGACGACTTCCATCCCTGGCTCCATCTTGGCAGCAGAAGTAGTGGATCCTTGAGAACTCCAATGGCACTACGACATGGTAGTGGTGGTGGAGGAAAAGGTCTTGAGCAGGTCTCATCTAAGCACCGTACTCGTGATAGTGGACAAGCTAGCAAGGGGGAGAAGATGCCAACCAAATGGCATATGAGAGGAAATGGAGAAGTGTTTTAGGGAGAGGAGCTCCACCCCTCCTTTTATAGGGGGAGGGGAAGCCCCCAAGGGCCTGGGTGCATCGGGTGGTGTGCCCCCACCTCTCCCCTCTTGATTGCTAGTGGAGTCTCCACTCACACATAATCAAAGGTCACTTCCTCTCATTAATTCCCCACTCAAAAATCAAAGGTCTTTCCATTAAAGCACTTTAATTCACTTGGTTTAATGCCAAACACTTCATTTCATGAGTAATTCATTTAATGAATCACTTCATTTAATGAACGTATTAACAATTCAATCCCTTGCAATCTTTACATACACCAAAACCATTCCGACAGATTTATCAGAACAATTCCTGCATTGTCCAGTATTTTCTTCTGTGTTCCCTATCCACTCAAATGCATCGACTACCCTTAAGTGTGTCTCCCTACGGGCTCATGAATTATGTGGACATGATCGGGACTCTCTCCGATCAATAATCATTAGCGAGACCTGGAGATCCATAATGACTCCCACTAATTCAATGATGAACTAGTGATCGCGTGAACATTTTTCGTAGTAACCAATTCCATTTATCTCGTGATATTCTAGTTATCCGAGATCCGGTTATTTGGTATTATCTATACCTAGTTTGATCTCGTTACCGACAAGTACTCTTTTCTCGTTCCCGTGACATAACATACTTGGTGATCTTATCACTTGCTTGCAAGCTATGTTAATGTGATATCATCGAGAGGGCCCTGAGTATATCTCTTCATCAGCAGGATGGACAAATCCCACTCTTGATCCACGAGCCTCAACTACGAATTTCTAAATACCCGACGACATCTTTATAATCACCATGTTAAGGTGTGACGTTTGATGGAATCAAAGTACTCTTCCGGAGTTAGTGATTAACGTGATCCCATGATCTAAGGATTAGAGTTACTTCGAATGACGTTATAGCAATGTAAACATAATGGGATGATCGTGTTACTATACTTTAGGAGAATGTTCATCCCATCATTCCACTAAGTTGTGACCTTGTTATTAACAACATGCAATGTCATGATTAGAAAACCTTGATCATCTGTTAATCAAGAAGTTAGTGCAATGAGAGGCATTACTAGGAACCTTTTGTTTGTTTATTAAACACACATGTATTAACGTTTCTGGTTAACACAATTATAGCATGAGAAATAAACATTTATCATAAACATGGAATAAGATAATAACCACTTTATTATTGTCTCTCAGGCATATTCCTTTCAGAATAATCCATCTTATTACTAAAATTCTAAGAGAGTTAAGATGTCGGACCATTTTCCTACGCAACATATACCAGTTTGAGCATGAGATAGGAATTCTACCCAGTGTGTTCATAACCAATTTCAGCCACGGGGAAACAAGATCGAATGGTAATAGCTAACATTGTCATCAAGTTATGATGTATTTCCTTTTTTGTTAGGTTTTTTCTCGTAATGTTGGTGTTTGATTTCCATGGAGCTTCGGATAATTTGAAAAGTTATGAGTCAGTTTCATTGGCCATCTCTAGTGGATTATTGTGCCCCGGTCTTGTGATGAGAAGCTGCTTTAGCAGTTCAGTACCATCATACATAAATTAAGAATGGCTGCTGATTTCTAAGAATATGCACAAGCCCATTTTGCGGTCTTGACCTAGTAGACATGTTTGTAGCATTTCTATACATGGAGCACGGCGTGCTGATCCATTTGTTTCTTGTGACAAATACACACCGGCTAAACTTGCTACGTACTCTTCTTGGATATATTTAAGTACTCGATCGCTTCCATGCATGGTTTTGCCAACATAGTATTGAGTACATATGATAATAAGTACTAATGGGGTAGCAATTAATATTGCATGCATGGCAAGCGAACATAAGCAAATTCATGTTACAAACCAATCTCAAACCGTACAAAGGTACAAGCACCGAAACTATACGTACTACTAAATCTCAGCACAGGTACGTATGCACTCACTTTCCCAATGTATACGTACATGTGATCTTACATAAAGCTAATCCAGCCTACAATAACGGTACAAGTACATCACATCAAACACTACCGTATCTTTAAATGTTAAGCATGCATGCATAATATGCACATGCAAGTACTAGTAGGTGATTGTTGAGCGGCTGAAGAGTAGCCGATGATCGAGCCGCAGCTGAAGAGTAGCCGATCGAGGACCGATATGATCGACATCGATGATCAATGAATGAAATGAATGATGTTGCGGTCGCTCGAACCGCCGGAATGTCTAGCCTGTGTCAACACCCTGAACTTGCTGTCTACAGTCCTCCTCGTCGTTGACCACGGCGACACGGCCAGCCGCCGGCCACCACGTTCACCCAGCGACGCCTTGGCGTCTGTGGCTTGAGGTTGCAGCGGCCAGGGGCGGAGCTAGACTAATTCATGGGTATGCAATGCATACCCAATAATTTTTACAATTTGTTTTAGTATGTATGCTCGTATATACATATATATGCATGGTAGCATTCGTTTCCGTTCGTTACACTTGAAAAACTGGTAAAAACATGAGCAGCATAGGCCTCCCGCATCCGAACTACTCAACATGGGCCTAAAAGCGTTGTTGGGCTTGGTTTATTTGGCCGGCAAGACACGGCACGAGGCGGAAACAGCCAACGACCACGATCTTCCTCCATGGACGCGTGGCTCCACCGATCACGACGCACCCACAATCCCCTGGTTCGATCGACTTACCCCAAGGTCGAGGCGCAGATCGCCCCTGCCGCCACCGCGCCTCGCGTCGTCGCCCCGTCCGGTGTCCGGTGAGTTCTTGGCTTCTTGCGGTTGTTGAATTGAGCCCCCTTTTCTGCCTCCTGTACTGTAGGTCTATCAGTGTATCCTGATCCTCCTCGCTTCCCTTTCCTCACGTCATGCCCAGTCTAGGGAAGAACGACGCATCCATATTTCGAGAAGTAGGAACGGCGGCGCTACCACATCGTAGTAGAAGCAGTGCAGCCCCGCCTCAAAATTCAGGAATCAAGTTTAATTAATTCAAGGATAGAATCAATTTGAAGCGGTCAGTACAGACAGATTTCTCAATCCTGATTTGTTCTTATTATTCTCAATTTTAATCAGTGCTTAACTAGTTATACTTTGATTTGCAGGTTTGAAAAATGAAAAACAAGCAGGAGGACAAGTATAGTTCCTTGAAACGTATGTGGGATAAAGTTTCAAAGAAACCGAAGATATCTTCGACTTCAACACCAACGCCGGTATTTGTTGAGGTTGAAATCCAAAATCTCGATGAAAATATGAGCCATCCTTCATCCAATGAGTTGCAGTTGGCACTATTGCAAACCAATAATCAGGCTGCCCCTGATGCTAATGGCAAAGAATATGAGCCAGAGATAGGCTCTCCTGTTGTAGAAGAGGAACATAAAGAGTCAGATGATGAAATAATATATGAACTTGAGCATGATCCGATAAAGAGGACTCCCATCCAGTACTATGATGTCAATGAGCAAGCTGTTATTAGGAGGATGTACATTGCATTGGGGCCATGTCAACCAAGGCAACGTGATTTCCCAATAAGAGATATTGGAGGTAATCGACGCTTTACATCTCATTGGTTTGACAAATACAAATGGCTTGAGTATAGTGTTCATCTAGATGCAGTATTTTGATTTGTTTGCTACTTGTTCAAGGATGAAACTAAACATAAGGGAGGTGATTCTTTTGTGAAAGAGGGATTTAAAAATTGGAACATGATGAAAAAAAGATTGGACAAACATGAAGGTGGTCTCTCTAGTGCTCATTGTGAAGCTCAAGAAAAATTGATATGTTCATTCAACCTAGTGCATCCATTAGAGAGTCAATTGTTTCAGCTTCTAAAAAAAAGGGCCAATATCTGTCTCGTTTGAGTTATTCAATTTATTGCTTGAGATTTCTTTTGAAGCAAGGGTTGGCTTTTCGTGGTCATGATGAACGTGAAGAGTCATTTAACAAGGGAAATTTCCTTGAGCTTTTGAATCATCTAGCAGAAAAGTTCGAAGATGTTGATAAAGTGGTTCTAAAAATGCTCCAAAGAATTGTAAAATGACAGCTCCTGAGATACAATTAGAACTCATCAATTGTTGTGCCAAAGAAACAACTAGTCTTCTTCTAAAAGATCTTGGTGAAGAATATTTTGCAATACTTGCCGATAAATCTAGTGATGTGTATCAACAAGAAGAATTGGCTCTTTGCTTGCGGTATGTCGATAAAACTGGAAAGGTTGTTGAGAGATTTCTTGGAATTGTCCATGTTGAGGACACTACATCTTTGACACTAAAAAGGTAATTGGGAAACTATTGATGGATCATTCTTTGAGCTTCTCAATGGTACGTGGACAGGGATATGATGGTGCTAGTAACATGAAGGGTAAGGTTAACGGTTTAAAGAAACTTATTATGGATGAGTCTCCTAGTGCTTATTATGTGCATTGCTTTGCCCATCAACTCCAATTAACTCTTGTCGCTGTTGCTAAAGAGAATGGTGATTTCTTTTGGTTCTTTGGACAACTTGGATATTTGTTGAATGTTCTTGGTATGTCTTGCAAAAAGATTCAAATGTTTCGAGAAGCTCAAGCTGATTATCTCATAGAAGCATTGCAATTGGAAGAAATTGAAACATGGACGGGGCAAAATCAAGAGATGGGTTTGGGAAGGCCATGTGAAACGCGTTGGGGATCCCACTCCAAAACTGTGTCACATGTGCTTTCTTTGTACCCTTCAATCCAGCAAGTTCTCAAAAGGATTGGAAAAGAGTATCATAGTGCGGAGGCTATTGGAGCTCAAACTATGTTGATAGTATTTGAGTCATTCGACTTTGTTTTTATGCTGCACTTGTTGGATGAAATATTTGGACACACTAATCTCTTGACCCAAGCTTTGCAAAGGAGGGACCAAGACATTGTGACTGCTATTGACATGCTTGTTCTCACTAAGCAAGAATTGTTGAATCTGCGAGAAGATAGTGGATGAAAATATTTTCTTGAAAAGGTCGAGGCTTTTTGTTTGAAGTGTAAAGTCAAAGTCCCTGACATGGATGCACGCTATAAGCCCGTTCATAGATCTAAAAAGTTCTTCAAGAATGTTAATAATCTCCACCGCTTTCGTGTTGATATATTTTTGGGTCTTATTGATAGGCAATATCAAGAGCTCGAAAATAGGTTTAATGAGGTAAACACTCAGTTACTTGTTTGCATGTCATCATTCAGTCATGTTGATTCATTTGTTGCTTATGATCAAGAGAAGTTAGTCAAGCTTGCTCACTTCTATCCTAAGAATTTCTCAGAGCTAGAGTTATTGAAACTTCCTTATCAGTTGGATATGTTTGTGACTGATATGCGTAGGGACGGAAGATTTAGAAAGGTAAAAAATATTGCCGACCTTTCTGTTATGCTTGTTGAGACAAAGAAGAATCTTTCCCATGGCATGGTTTAAAAGCTTCTTAAATTGGTGCTGATTCTTCCTATGGCGACTGCTAGTGTCGAGAGGGTCTTTTCTTCAATGAATTATGTGAAGAATAAGTTGAGAAATAAAATGGGTGAGCAATTCTTGAATGATTACTTGGTTACATTTCTTGAGCGTCGATTCTTCTTGCAAGTAAAGGATGATGACATCATTGCTCGCTTTCAAAAGGGAGATCATAGAGTTAAATAAATTATTTTCATTGTTTTTCCAATAGTACTTTAATTTTTGGAACATATTGTCACTACTATGGACAGTTTGTAGTTTTGTTCTTGGTTTTGTGAACCCACGTATGGATATTATATCGGTGTGCTGATATTTTTTTTGACTCCGAATACCCAATATAAAATTCCTGGCTCTGCCACTGCAGCGGCCTTGCCGCCACAACACTGAGGGGATCTCCGGCCGACATGACCACATGGATCGCCAAGAGGAAGGTGCACAGAAGCTTGAGCGAGGGCGCCATATATACCTTAAATTGGAGCGTCGATTTAGTCTTGCTTCTGGCTAGCTAGCGGTCAGCACGCTGGCCTAGCTAGCTAGCTTGTGGATCGATCGTGAGGGATGAACTAAGAAATGCACGGACGGGTGCATACATATATATATATATATATATATATATATATATATATATATATATATATATATATATATAGACGATCGACCTAGAGCGAGCAACCACAGACGCACTCACGTGAAATGGTGACGGGACAGTCTTCGTCACAGCAATCGGTAGCTAGAGACGATGATGCATGACGTACCATGTCGACGTCACGAACACGGCTTCTAGCATCATCATTGTAACTTTTGTTGTTTGTTCGATCTTCGGTGTACGTAACTTGTTTGTAAGCTGGCCGTGTTCGCATGCAGCTATGCAAGTCTCTGGCAGCTTCTTGCATATATATATATATATATATATATATATATATATACTTTGCTACAATTTTTCCAAGAGATTCTACTTGATATACTTTGCTCTCTTGGGTAAGTAACTAAAGGAGCTTTCCTCGCCATGTAAATGAACACGTATGTACATGTATGTCAACAACGCTCACTCGGTCAGTAAGGATGCATGCACAGCATTTTGGAATCTCCAACCTTACGTACTACTCCTTCCATCCGTAAATAAATGTACATCTAGCTTTTGTCTAAGTTAAACTTAACCAAATTTGACCAACTTTATAGATAAATATAACAACATATATTATATCAAATTAACATATTATGAAACTAAATTTAAAAACATATCTACCGGTACCAATTTAGTGTCATGGATATTGCTACATTTTTTTATAAAGTAACTTAAATTTTACTAACTTTGACGTAGGACAAGGCTAGAAGTACACTTATTTGCGGACAGAGGAAGTAGGCTCGTCGATCCACCTAGCAAGTTGTAGCTGGTTAGTGAGCGTTGCCGACTTACTACGATGCCGCAAATTAAAAAATATATGCACATGGAAAAAGTTTCACCCAAAATCTGCAGGTTATTTCACATATTTTCTTGGAAGGTCATTGATCGCGAAGAACTAAATATCTGTAAACAAAAAGTGGTGTTTAAGTCTATGTCTACCGAAAGATGTACTACCTCCAATTTTGTACTAAATCAGCAATACTTATTATGCATTGGAGGAAGTACCATATATGGTGCCATCTTAGAGCAAGTACAATAAGGTCCAGTCAGCAGGCTATAAGATTTAAAATAAATGAATTTATGCTTAGGTTAATGAGAGACAAGAGGAAAGAGAAATAGAGTGGGCTCTCAGGCCTTTGACAATGGAGAGTTTCTTAGCACGTTATTATAGACAAAATAAATGTCTAAGAAACACCTCTACAATGCATTGTTTCTTAAGGTTGTATCTTAATTTAATGAGTTTAGCATGCATGCATGTGATTGGTCTACTACTTGTTTTTGCCTATGACTACGTGCAAAAGGTGTATCTTAGGCCGTTCCCAATGGGCCGGTTCGAATCGCCGTTTCTTGCTAAGATACAACCATCTAAGAAACGACCTTCTCAATGGATCGATTCTAAACGCCATATCTACATAACATAACTTTGGATCTCTTTGTGGCCTAATTGAATGCGCTCTACTGTGTGGCCTGCTCCCTGATCAAACCCAGTTGTAGAAAACTTCATTCCAGCGGTCACACGGAGTGGCTAGATGCACCGGATGGATTTAGCATTTATTTTGCATTGAGCTATGCGCTAAGAGCCGGTTCTATCTATGTATACGGGAACACTCTCTTTCTTCCTTAATGAGGCTGCCACGTCAGCTTTCTCCTATGAATTTGCGCTAAGGAACGCCTGTTGGCAAAGGCCTTAGCTAAGATACACCACCACTCTCTTTCATCATTAAATATGGTGCCACATAGGCATTTTGCCTATGGTACCGCGCTTAGAGACTACCATTGTGAAAGGCCTCATGCAATAGCCAACTCTTGCACGTGCTCCTAGATACTTTGTGACTATGTGATGTAGACCATTTACACATAAAGTAGATCTTTAAAAGTAATTATTGTACTTACTAGTTGGCTATAAGCTGACTATAGACGATCTTATAGCCAGCAGCGGGCTATACTATTGGAATTGCTCTTAGTAGGCCTTCGCCAATGGGATTCTCTTAGCGTGGCATCCTAGACAAAATGCTATGACATGTCAATTAAGGAGGAGAGATGGTGTTGTTGTATCTTAGCTAAGATACACCTCTTGTATGTAATTATAGGCAAAAAATGTTCATTGCCCAATCAAATGCATGCATGAGAGCAAAACATTAAATTAAGATACACCTCTAAGATATAATGCATTGGAGAGGTTGTCTCTTAGGTATCTTTTTTTTGCAGGTATCTTAACTCCTATGGTAACGTGCTAAGATACACCCCATTGTGAAAGACCGTATAGTACTCAATTTATGAGAGTTAAAGATGTGTGGATTCCTATGCAACATATACCGTTTCGAGCATTAGGTTGGAATTCTAACCACTTTATTCATAGCCAATCTCAGCCAGACAACAACATGATCGAATGGTAATACGTTTTATATGTCATTGAGTTATGTGTCAAATAAGTAGAACTATAGTATATGTAAAGTATATCATGTGAGGAGACGGTGATAACTGAAAAATGTTTGGGTTGGTAACTAGACACGGAAAAGAACAATCATGCACGCGGAGGCAGAGAATTGGCGATAACCAGCGAGAATGTTCAGGGTAATAATAATGAAACATGATGCACGTACGTAACAATAATCATAGTCAAGATAAGAGATTCTAAGATGCCGGTCAATGATTAACAATTCAGCTCCTGGTGTCATGTGTGATTGCATGCCTTACTTGGCCAAAAAGAGCATGGACTAAGTGACTGATTGTCTCCATACATGTTTACATATAGCAAGGAGACTACTTTAACAGTTTAGCTAGCCAAGGAAACAAAGAATCAAGATTCTCTTGAAAACGAGTAGCCACAAGTTGCCAGCCTGCTGCACACGACATACTCGCACTTGTTACTTTTGAAGTTTTAATTGCTGCACAAGGGGTCACACAAAAGCTTTACTAGTGGAACTCATCATGAAACAACAGAAGATTCGAACAAAAGCCGTTGGAACATTCCAGCGAGACTTGGGCCCGATTTTGTCAAGGGTCAAGTACGTTTCTGGTTGCACTCCCGTGATCACGTCCTTGTCTCGTCGATCGGTTGATGTCGGCTCTGGGTGACCAACTTTGTGTGCTGGCTGACCGGCCATTTGGACCAATAGAAACGAAGCTACTATTGATCATAAGAGCAAGTTCAGTAATATAGCCTACGGCTGGCTATAGAAAAGTGTCATGTCATCTATAGCCAACCCTATAGCCGATATATACAATAGCTAGTTACAAAAGTCTACCACTTAATCAATATTTGGTTCACATTTCACTCTCAGGCTGGTCATAGTGGAGAGTAACTTAGAGTAGTAACATGCACATGTTACTAGTCTAAGTTTACTACCTTCATAGTGGAAAATAACTTAGTTATGGTAATATGCAATGTCACATTAATTATGTTGTAGACACACTTTACCTTGGTATGTGTGATATTACAGTAACATAGCTAATACTCAATCTATCTCTCTCTTCATTAAATCATTGCCACATAAGCAAAAATGCTGACTTGAACTCTTAGTTATTACTAGTAAAGTTACCCCCACTATGACTAGCCTCACAAAGTGTCTAAAAGCACGTACTAGAGCTAGCTCTTGCATGAGAGCCTGCTTACATTCTCTCTCCTCCACCTCATTCAAAATATAGTATTTAAAGTCTTATAGCCAGCTGACTGTACCTTATTGTACTTGCTCTAATCTCACCGAGTGTATACGTTGAGGTTGTGTTCTCTGTAGGACAAGTTTTTTCTTTTTCTTTCTGACGAACGTTGCAGGGGCTTTGAATTTTCGTTAAGAAGAGAGAAAAATATAAAATTCTAGACAGAATACAAGAGGATAATGAAAAGGAAAATATAAGCAGAAACAAAAACAGAAACAAGAATTGCAGATCGATCACTAATCGTCGCCACAGTTCTACTGATCAAAGCAGATCGATCGGCTACATATATATAACAGTACTCCATCTATTTGAAAAGAAGACGCTTAAAAGTCAAATAATGTAAAGTTTAACCGAATGTTTTGAAAAATCTATCGGTAACTACAATACTGTTTAGATATCATATAAAATATATTTCAAAAAATTCTAATAATATTGATTTTGTATTGTAAATGTTGGAATTTTTCATAAAACTTTGTCAAACTTCACATAGTTTGACTTTCAAAAACAAGTATACAAATTCTTCTCTGAAACGAAGATACTCCCTCCATTCACAAATATAAGATGTTTTAACTTTTTTCTGAAACACATGTATGTAGGCACTTTTTAGTATATAGATTCACTCATTTTGCTCCAAACAGACACACTAAAATGTGTCCAGATATATGTGATTCAAAAATAAAAGCTAAAACATCTTATAATTTAGAACAGAGGGAGTACTACTCAATTGCGCCATGCATACCTCCCTCACGTGGCTAATACCTTCACTGTATTGTAGGGATCTCTATCTTGTATATCAAGAACTCATATATTAATTCTTTAACGCTAGGCATTCCATGCAATATAATCTGCGGAAGCCACTTCCTTCTTCTTCGTGAAACTATGGCCACTAGTAACCTTCCTCCAACAACATTTAATCAAAGAACTCCGGTTAGCAATATTAGCGATGCCATATGTAGGTTATTTCACACAATTTCTCAGAAGGCAATCGATTTTGAAATACTAAATATCTACAAAAATAAGTGGTGCTAAATCTACATCCGTTGGAGATGTATTTCCATATGTACTTAGTCAATATAATTGTCCATCTTATTACTCAATTTCTGAGAGAGTTAAAGATGTCTGGACCATTTTCCTATGCAACATATACCAGTTTGAGCGTTAGATGGGAATTCTAACTAGTGTGTTCATACCCAATTTTAGCAAGAGGGTAACAAAGATCCAATGATAATAGTTGACAAATACCATCAAGTTATGTTCTATTTTCCTTTTTTCGGGATTTTTCTCGTAATGTTGGTGTTTGATTAATATAGTGCCTCGGCTCATTTGAAACGTTATGTGTGTCAGTTTCAATGGTCACCTCTAGTGGATTATTATGCCCCGGTCTCGCGAAGAGAAGTTTCTTGTGCATTTGAGAACAGTCATACATAAATTAACAATGGCTCCTGATTTCGAAAGAATATGCAGGAGCCCATTCCGCAGTCTTGTAGACATGTTTGTAGTATTTCCATACATGGAGCACGGCGTGCTGATTCATTTGCTACATGTGCCAAATACACTTCGCTAAACCTGCCCAGTACTCTTCTTGGATATTAAGTACTATGGAGTACTTGATCGCTTCCATGCTTTTGCCAACAGAATATTGTGTACATATGACAACAAGTGCTAATGGAGTAGCACTAATGCAGGCATGGCAAGTGAACTCAAGCAAGTTCACGTTACAAACCAATCTCGAACCGTACATCCGTACAAGTACTAAAACATGCACGCGTATATCCACACTAGTAAATCCAGACTAAAACATACAAGTACATACACACACACACACTGTTATACATACATATATACTACTTCCTCCCTAAATATAACACGTTTTGGCAGTTAGGAACGGAGGGAGTAGATGTTAAGCGTGCAAGCATAGTATGATCACATTACGTTACTCAAGTAATGAAGCAGGATCAAAATATATAGTACTGCCGTAAATCATGCAAGTAATTGTTGAGAGCCTATGATCGAGCCGCTCCAGAGTAGCTGGTCGATAGACAACGGTCGACGATCAGTGGTGGTTAGCGGGGCTGTTCGAACTGTTTGAACTGGAAGCTCCAGTCCTCCTCGTCGTCGACAACGGCGACGCCTTCAGCTGCCGGCCACCGCGTTTGCCAAGCGACGGCGCCTTCGTGTCTGTGCCGTGTAGCAGCAGCGGCCTCGCCGCCACAGCACCAAGGGAATCTCCGGAGGACATGATCACAAGGATTGCCACGAGGATGGTGCAGAGAAGCTTGAACAAGGGCGCCATACCTTAAACTGGAGCTAACTGAGGTATGTCGTCGGTTACTCGGTTGATCTGTCCGTAGGATCTACACGTACTGCTTGCGTTTGTGTAGTTTGCGAAAGTTCAGCAGGGGCGCTAGCTACAAGCTTGTAGATCGTGAGATAGTGTGATAAACTAAGCAATGCACGGGACGGGCGTGCATTCTATATACCCGATCGACCGAGAGCCACAACCACACTCTGGACCCTACACGTTGGTGTGTTCACACGCTCATGTGAAATGGTGATGAGACAGTCTTCGTCACAGCAATCGGCGGAGACGAAGATGACATTACCTGGATGAGATCGGTATTTACGTCACCAACGAACGTCAGGTCATCAACGTCTCCTGTTATTAGCATCTTCGGTCGTTTCGTCATAAGGTTTCTGTTGACCTTCGATCTGCGATATGTAAAACATTTTTTCGCAAGCTGGCCGCTATATGTGTTGTACGTGTTGCATATACTTTGTTCGGCAGTGTTAGAGCATCTCCACTCTGGTTCCTAGTTCGTTTTTTTTCGTCCGAACGCCAAAAATTGCCCAGCCGCGTTCTCATGACACCGGTTTCATCCGGATTTGGCGCAAAATACGTCTGGAGATCCCAGTCCATTCCCGGGGCGCCAGGAAAGCGCAGGGAACGCCGGGCGAAGCGAATTCGGCGCGTGGACCCGCCCAGTCAGCGACCGGAGGCCGATCGTCGTCATCCTTTCGCCTCGGCTCCCGTAACGGACCGCTGGGCAATAATTGCCCGTCTCGTCGACCAAGCGTCGACGTAATGGCGCGCCACCGCCGCCTCGGCTTTCCGCCGTTTCCCCTTTTTCCCGGCACGCCTCTATGATGACCCACAAGTATAGAGGGTATTTCAGTATTTTCGAGGGAAGTGAAACCCAATTTATTGATTCGACACAAGGGGAGCCAAAGAATATTTATAAGCCTTAACAACTGAGTTGTCAATTCAGCTGCACCTGGAAACAATTTTGCTCACATCAGTTTATCAGTAGTAACAGTTTTGTAGTAGGAATAGTAAAGTAACAGCAGTAGTAAAGTAAAGACAGCAGTAACAATAACAGTAAACAGTAGGATTCGAGTGCGGTAGGCATAGGGATGGATGGACGGGCGTTGCATGGACAAGACAATTCACATAGCAATCAGAACATAGGGTAATTGCAGATAAATAAGATAAATCATCCAAGTACTAGACAATCTTAGGCATGTGTTCCATATATAGTCATACGTGCTCGCAATGAAAACTTGCACAACATCTTTTGTCTTGCCAGCCCGTTTGCAACGGGGCCTCTAGGGAACTACTTGCAATTAAGGTGCTCCTTTTAATAGAGCACCGGAGCAAAGCATTAACACTCCGTGAACACATGTGATCCTCACATCAAAACCATTCCCTCCGGTTATCCCGATTTCTGTCACTTCGGTGCCATTGGTTCCGGACAACAACGTGTGTATACAACTTGCAGATAAGACCAAAAACAATACTATCATAATGAATCAATAACATGTTCAGATCTGAAATCATGGCACTCGGGCCCTAGTGATAAGCATTAAGCATAACAAGTTGCAACAAAGTCATAAAGCACTAATAGAAGATACTAGGCACCATGCCCTAACAATCCGATGCCATAACATGAACGATCTCATCCAATCCCTACCATCCCCATGGCCTACAGCGGGGGATTACTCACTCATAGTTGGGGAAACATGGATGGTCGATGGAGAAGCGATGGTGATGATGATGGCGATGATCTCCTCCAATTCCCCGTCCCGGCAAGGTGCCAGAACGGAGTTTCTAGTGCTGTTTCGTGGAATCTAGTGGTGACAGTGGAGCAGAACACCTTCTGGAAAAACGTCGAACCCCCCAGAGTTTTTAGGTCAGAAGGCTTCTTATAGGCGAAGAGGGAGACCGAGGGGGTGCCTGGGGGCCCACACCACCCCCTTGCATGGCCTGGCCTGGTCCGCCCCACCAGGTGGTGTGGCCACCCCCTGGCTCCTCTCTGTCTCGTATTCTAGCTCCTAGAGTCTTCGGGTGAAATAGGCACTTTGGCTTTTGTCCCGTCCAATTCCTAGAATATTCATTTTTTGACTTTCCTAGAACCAAAAACAGCAGAAAACAGGCAGCTGGCACTGTGTCTCTTGTTAATAGGTTAGTCCAAGAAATCAAATGAAAAATACTCCAAAGTGTGGACAAAACACAAGAAAGTGGATAAAACCAAGCATGGAACATCAAAAATTATAGATACATTTGCAATGTATCACTCTACACCCCTCCCGCCTGAAACCAAGATAGTGGTAAATTTTCTATGGACTCAATGTATAGGGCTTTGATCCAACCTGATATTCCAGTCGATGAAAATAGTAAAATTTGGAAGTTGAAAATACCCCTTAAAACCAAGATATTTGCTTGGTATCTTCGTAAAGGGTAATTCTTACAAAGGATAATCTTGCTAAGAGGAATTGGCATGGGAGTACACAATGTGTGTTTTGTCATAGTAATGAGACAATACAACATTTATTCTTCCACTGTAAATTTGCTCGTGTTATATGGTCAATTACCCAAGTGGCCTCTGGTTTATCTCCTCCTCGGTCGGTAACCAATGTTTTTGGTAACTGGTTACATGGGATAAAGGATAAATATGAGACTTTGTTTAGGGTGAGAGCGCTTGCCATTATTTGGTCGCTTTGGCTATGTAAAAATGATAAGATTTTTAATAATATTGTGTCTTCTTCTTTACAGGTTATCTATCGAGCTGCGGCTATTCTCCGATCTTGGACTACCCTTCAGCGTATGGAGCTCCGTGACTTATTTATGGAGGGATGTATGCGCTTAGAGGATACGGCGAGGGATATTTTCTCCCGACATGGATGGCAGCGTGATCTCCGTATCAATCAACATTAGCTCGAGGCTCTTTACTTTCTAGCACACTTTGTATTTTTTTCTTCTTTCGAGTTGGACAACTATTGGGTGGTTGATCGGCTGTGAGCATCCTAGTTATGCAGCAGTCGGGTGTAAACATTACGTTAAGTAATATATGCCCCCATTTCCACAAAATAATTCCCCTCCCGCCTTTGCCGCTCGCGCTCGACCTATAAAACACGGCTACATCGTCGGTTCACAACACACTTCGCCCTCCACCCAACACCACCACGAACTCCACCGGAAAGAAGCACTCGGTAAAGACGATGACGGAGAGGTACCCCGGTTACCCCGCGGCGACGAACGCCTTCAGCCAACGGACGCTCCACGACGCCGGGTACATGGCGCTGCCGGACTTCCGCTGCTCGCCCGGCTAGAAGCTCAGCACTGGCAGCATACCGGTGCCGCCGGTGTCGGAGGACGAGGAGATGGTGGAGGAGACCCAGGCCGCCATCGTGGCGATGCCGGATCCCGACCTTGCCGAGGACCCTGGCAACTTCGCGCACTGGGAGCAGTTCTTCGCTGAGGGCTGGCTCACCGAACTCGCCGCCCACTGATACATTGCAAATGTATCTATAATTTTTGATGTTCCATGCTTGGTTTTATCTACTTTCTTATGTTTTGTCCACACTTTGGAGTACTTTTTATATGATTTCTTGGACTAACCTATTAACAAGAGCCACAGTGCTAGTTGTCTGTTTTCTGCTGTTTTTGGTTCTAGGAAAGTCAGAAAATCAATATTCTCGGAATTGGACGGGCCAAATAAATATTCACGGAGCCAGAATACGAGACGGAGGAGGGCCAGGGCCTGGCCACACCCCCCCAGGCGCGGGCTAGCCTTACCCGCTCCACCAGGTGGTGTGGGGCCCCTGGCACTCCACCGACCTTGCCCTCTGGCCTATAAGAAGCCTTCCGAAGCCAAAACCCTAAATCGTCAAGCCTCCAGCCACGAAAAGTTCCGCAGCGCCGCCGCCACCGAAAAGGAGATTCGGGGGACAGAAAGTCTCTGGTCCGGCACCCTGCCGGGACAGGGAAGTGCCCCTAGAGCCATCTCCATCGATCTCCACCACCATCTCCATCACCATTGCTGATTCCCATGATGAGGAGGGAGTAGTTCTCTCTCGAGGCTAAGGGTTCTACCGGTAGCTATGTGTTCATCTCTCTATCTATGCATGATCTTGTTGTGGTCATGAGCTTGTAATCTATAGATCTACCTTGCTACTCAAGTGCTTTATTAGATCTCTGCTCTCCCCATGTGTGTGAAAGTGACAGCGTGCTCACCATGGTGGCACTTAGGCTAGAGATTACAAATACTTGTTATGAGTTATATTTGGAGTTGGATGTCTTTATGAAATTGTGGTGTTTGTTGGACTCATCTAGTACTCAAGGTGACAGTGTGGGGTTTTCTAGATGGGAAAGATGGACTTTGAGGTGTGCTGTTATAGCCCTACCATCGATTAGAGTGTTAAACCGGAGAGTAGTTAAGAGTAGTATCATAAAGAAGAATATATTTATATGAGAGTGTTCACTAGTGAAAGTATGATCCCTAGGCCTTGTTTCTAAGCATTGATACACCGTTTTCTACTAGATCTGTTACATGTTTGCTTGCTTCCATCCTTATTTCAGTTTGCCTTTAGTCTCTTCCACGCCATCAAGCTATCTTCTATCACCGTTACCACTTATAATTATCCATACCACTTGTATTTTACTATCTTCTTCGCCGAACTAGTGCACCTATACACCTGACAAGTGTATTGGGTGTGTTGGGGACACAAGAGACTTATTGTATCTTGATTGCAGGATTTCTTGAGAGGGAATACCTTTGACCACTTCCTCCCTGAGTTCGATAAACCTTGGGTGATCCACTTAAGGGAAAACTTGCTGCTGTTCTACAAACCTCTGCACTTGGAGGCCCAACAACTGTCTACAAGAATAGAAGTGCGTAGACATCACCCACCAGGGACCTCTAGGTGAGCCGCCAAAGCGCAACAATGCGGCGAGCCACCGCCGATGGTGGAGCGTGTCGGGATGCACCCTCAACTACCTTGTCAAGCACATCCACGCCGGAAACAACCCCCGGCCGAGCTTCCCCTGTTCGCCGGCACCAGCGGCGAGGTCCAGGCGCCAACCTCCGGTGAACCGGGTGCCTAGGAGGATGGGAACCCTCACCTCCTCCTCCTCCGCATCGCGCTCGTTTGGGACATCGCATGCGCAGTCGCCGCGAAGAAGCGGCGAGTTTTTCTGGCTTCCCAAACGCGAGGCCGACACTCCCAGGAGCACGCTGCCGAGGACACGTGTGCGTGGGATCGTCATCAACGAGCCCCGCACGCCGGCGGCCCCGCCGACAGGCCGGCTTCGCCTGCGAAAGCCGAAGCTGGAGCCCACCGACGAGGACTCCTTCGCCATCAGAATGGCGATCGAGCGTTCTCTTTACGACGCCACGCCACCACCGTCGATGCCGGAGCCAAACATCCTCGCCTGGTCTAGGGCGAACTGGGAGCAGGAAGAGCACGTCGTGTCCAGCGCCGGCAAGAGGAGGTCGAACGCCAGGCCAGAGAACGACACACACCCGCCTACCAGGGCGCGCCTCTCATCGTCCTCGACGACGACGATGATGCCGTACCTTCTAGCCAGCCATGGAGGTACGGCGACGCTGGCCAGGGCATCTCGCGCCCCCCGCAGGCACCGAGCAATGACGACGGCGATGACGACGGCAAGGCGGACCCAGACTACACCAACTTCTACCGCAACTTCGGTATGTGAGGCGGCGTTTGGCGGCATCGGCATGGGCGTCGGCATTGGCCTTTTTCAAGTTTTTTTAGTTTTCTTTACGCCTAGATGATGTAATATTACGAATCCCCCCGCTATTAATGAAAATCGCCTATATTTTGCCAAAATCTGCCGAGTTTGCTTGATTTTCGCCAAACCGGGAAACTCGGCTTGGGATCGTGGCTAGGAAATGGGTCATTCCCAGACCAAAATCTCGCTTCGTCCGGCGCTATTTAGCTCTGAATTTTGGCCTGGAAACGGCAACGAGTGGAGATGCTCTTAGGTTAGGTAGGGCACTGGCAGTAGCACGCACGTATAGGCAAAAAGTTACGTTGCGCAGTTCCGCAGTTCGTTTGATAAGCTGCATAGAACTTTTTGGCACAAGGATAGAAACGGAAGGGCGGTGATTGGTTGCACGTACTTTTTTTTACGAAATTCCACCGATCTATTAATAATCATCAATAGTAGTACAAAGAACCTTAAAAGTAATAAAAATTACAAATAGATCATTGAACCACCTAGCGACACTTACAAACCCTAGCACGAGCCGAAGGCGCGCCGCCGTCCTCGCCCCTCTATCGCCGGAGCCGGGCAAAGCTTATCGTAGTTGAGCTTATTGTAGTAGAAAGATGGGAAGTCGTAGTGCTAAGACCCCATTGGACCAGTGCACCAGAGCAGCAACCAGCACCGAAGATGACAAACGTAGATCAGAAGAGATTGATCTCAAACCACACCGATGAATACGTAAAACGATCGAATCCCAAGATCCGCCGGAAACATAACTCCACACGCCCTCTACCGGCGCTAGACGCATCGACAGAGCGAGGATGGGGCGGGGAGGACCTTATTCTGACACCGCCTTAACATCCTGAAGAAGACACTGAAAAAAAAGGCTAAACAAAAACGAAAACCCTCCCGCCGGCGAGAGGCCGTGGTCCGCCACACCCTCAATGCCCTAAGGCCACCGGAGGCGGAGCGAACCGGCGGCGTCACCGGAGAGGGGACAAAACCCTAGATGGGTTTAGCTGGCTCCTTCCCAATTGCCTGGCGGCTGCCCTTCAGCTACGTACCGGTTCGGTTCTCAACTTACTATCTTTGCATGTACTTGTTTGGCTGCCACGTTAACAGACACATAAACAATCATTAGCAGCGACCTTGTTCTTCATGTGTGCGGGCTGCTGTGGCTACGACGGCGACAGAGAGCGGCACGGCAAGAATGTGGACTTGAACGCCTATGAAGGAGAGCTCCTTGCGGTCGTAGCCACGGCCGACGGCGAGACCAAAGAATCGAGCTTGTTTGGCGCCGTTCTTCTTTCCCTCTCTCAAAGACCACCCTCAACCTTTGTCCCAACGACGTCAGTTCTCCACGGTTAAGAGTTCAAGAAGACGAGAGATCGAGCTCTCCGCGGCGAGCGTCAATGGAAACGAAATAACATGCGTGTCCATTATCCCTGCTCCACGGTACATAGAGGAGGAGAGCGCTCCTCTCTAGCCGAGGGCAGGCAACCCTCTTCTTGCATATGGCATGTGTAGAGAGGAGAGAAAGAAACACAACTTCAAATCCACGTACAAATTGAGGGCAACAGGTAGATTTCTCTATTTTCACCAAAACGAAGAACTTGCAACATGAGAGCTGTGGGAAGCAGCGAGATGTAGCTACTCCAGAAATGAAATTCTGGACGGTTGATTGTGTGTGACGAATCTGAAGAAACTCGTCAAAAAAAGCTCCAAATTTAATCACAAAGCTCAGAAGATACGGTTCACTAAACTTGATGTTGATTGTCAGGAATGGACCCCATCATCGATTTGTATATTTCTTTATTTAAAACTTGTTTTGAATCGAAACGTGGTTGTGCTAATTACAAGGAGACATGGATCAGCACGCTTACGAAAGCAGAGAGAAAAGTCATCACGGTATGCCCACGTGCACATATGCCCTTGACCGGTACATGCTTCATGGAACCGGTCGATTCCTATGAGCTGCTTTAAGAAACACGCGCTGGGTGGTGGAGCTCAACCTCCTATGCGAGCATCCAAAAGGACGGTTTCGGTCGCAAACCGTTCTACTCGACCTCGTGCAGCCTATAAGGTTAGCAGGTACGTACATGTATGGCAAGATCACTAGGTTAGTCCATGCATGCATCAATGCATGCACACGGGCATATTGTTAATCATTTTCACTAGTAGCATATTGGAATCTGTGATCTTACTATGCTTGTCGATCGTCCGATCGACCTAGCATTCTAGCAAGCTGCAGCTGGCTACGCGCGAATATGCGCGTACGTGAGTGCATTGCACTGTTGCTGTTATGGCGCAGAAATGCATGAGAAAATATTGCACCCAAGGTTTCACGACATCTTTCTTGCGGGTTCTCTGCAAATTTTGTTTATTTTCGAGGAAAACAATGAGTACTATTACCGTCGTTACCTTTTTTCTTATAATACGATATATTCATAGTATAGCAAATATTACATGCATGATAGAGAAATATGAACTGTCAAAATAAAGTCTAAAAGAAGCTAATAAATCTTTGAGATCTTCGAACTCTTTCTTCTTCCAAGACACAAACTTGAACTTTTCTGAAAACAACCAAGAACTGACAGATACCAAATCACAACTTGTAAATATCAATGAGAGTTCTCGTATAATTTAATTTGAGCCACAGTACCAAAGCTGTGTGCACACGCAGCTATTAGAGTAATCAATCTACATTGGTAAAAGTAACAATGTCAGTATTCTAGTCAAAAGTAACCGAACAGCCTGGTCGACATCGCCGGCAAACCGAGTGTACGAATCACCATTTTCGAGAACGTAGCAACTGGGACAAATCCTGCAAAGATAATCCTCCTCGCGGCAATCATGAAAAAAACTTCAAAATCGATTTTGCGAAGTAAGATATGAAAGACCGCCTATAGAACTGTAATCTTGCAATACCACCATTGATGCCAGACAAAAGACCTCGAATGAAAGGCTGATGATCATTTATTATAGACGATGTCATCTCCATTGACATAAAGACAAAAAAGATGACTACCAAAACTCTAATCTAATCTTTTGATATCACTATTTTAGAGGTGTGTTTCGGTGTCCTCTCCCTTCTCCCAAACTTAGAAAATTAAAAATATAAGAAGGACTAGGATTGACCAATAACCTTCGGCTCGGAGGAGGACATGAAGAGCTATCGGTCAATCCTAGCCGTCCTTGTATTTTCAGTTTTCTAAAGTTTAGGAACATGGGAGGACACCGGAGCAAAACTCCTATTTTTATTGAAAACTACACCCATAGCTCGGGTTCCCCACCTCTCATGACGACGGTGAGGCCGGCCGGAGGAGGCGGCAGCTATTACCTTGGTTACCGAATGTGGTACCGTGCGGTTAGTTTGCAAAATCGTAGTACACATTAGGGAACATAGAGCAATAGTACATTAATAGGAATCAAAATTTGTGGATCATATATTCGATATCTGATCATTGGGGGCGCGGCTAGTGCTCGGCCTACTGAGATTTAATGACAACCTAAAATTTGTGACACGTGAATAATTTTTAACCTTATGAAAAAAATTACGTGAAAACAAAATTGTGCCGCATGACCATTTTTCTCAGTTGTAACCCATGTGTAACTCTTAGATTGCGAGGTATACATCCTATGGTGGGAGAGATGACCGAGATTTACCAAGTTCTCGGAGCACTAGCAAATCCGCTGATTATCCATGCACACTAGTAGAAAAGCCCCCCTTTGGTCCCGGTTCATAAGGGCCATTGGTCCCGGTTTTGAACCAGGACCAGCTGGCACGAACCGAGACCAATGGGTCTGCACGTGGTCCGCCATCGCGTGCGCTTGCAGTAGGACCTTTGGTCCCGGTTCGTGGCATGAACCGGGACCGAAGGTCGTCTCTATTTTATTTTTCAAAAAACAATATATTTTTTCGCAATTTTTTTAAATCTATGAATATTTGGGCTGGTTAATCTCTCACCCGAAGCCTCTCAATCACACTTAGTTTTTGGTTAAATTCCAATCTTTGGTTAAACTTCCCGGTCAGTCACCCATCATCACACTACTTCACCCCTAGCACGCTTAACTTCTTGGTTTCTTCCCGTCCCTCTTCCTATGTACCACTTGTAACCTTATGTATATACTATGCTATTAATAATATTAACCCATGCATCTTGTGAGTCACACATTCTTATCATGTGAGTTACAAACATGATTTTAATATACAAAAATGACTAAGTAATACTAATATTGAATAAATATAGAAATAAAATATGTCTTATTATTATTTTTGGATTAATTCATTTAATATAGCATAATTCATATCTTTAAATCCATAAATCGAAATTCCACAAATCATATGTCCATTATTATTAGAAAAATGTGAGGAATCCAAATATCTCATTTTTTATTTTTTTATTTTTTAAAAAAAAATAAAAGTATGAATTTTGACTCTTTTGGAATTTCAAAAATCTAAAAAATTTGCAAACGGCTGAAGGCTGTTGGCATCGGTATTGTAATTTTTTGCCGATAATTTTGATATATTATGCGATTTTTTCCGACATCGTATGCACAAATGGCGGTCATCTGAAGTTTTTATAATGTTTTCTTGGAAAATAAGTCGAAATTCAAGTTTGTTAATTTTCATGACAAGTGTACCACTAAATACAACTACAGTTGAAAGGATTTTATTTTTTGATTTTTCTAACAATTTTCTGCGACTTGTTTTTGAAACTAGCAGGCGATTCGGGGGGTGTGAATTTTCTCCTGCCGTGGTAGAGAATTTCCGATTTTTTAATCCCGGTTTATGTCCCGAACCGAGACTAAAGAGGGACCCTTTGGTCCCGGTGCGTGGAATGAACCGGGACCAATGCTCCGCTGACCATTGGTCTCGGTTCATGCCATAAACCAGGACCAATACCCCGAGATGAACCGGGACCGATGTCCTGGCGGCATGAACCGGGACCGATGCCTGACATTGTCCCGATTTGTTATTCGAACCGGGATGAATGGCTTTGAGGGCTGGACCAAAGGCCCATTTTCTACTAGTGGCATTTTCATCTGTATAAATTACTAGTAATATAAGATGGGACACAACATAAGATGGACCATGTACTACTAGTTGATACCTTAATTTGGTAGCAATATTGCACATATACATGCTAAGTGAACTGAAGTAAGTTCATGTTACAAACAAATCTCATACCGGTAGTACGTATATACACGTACTCGCCCATGCATGAGTGCATGATATTACGACGAATGTTGGAGGTGAACTCAAATAAGATGTTACATAAACCAATCTCAAATCATACGACGGTACAAGCATATAAGTAACACTCATCTCTATGTGTATACATACATAAAAGCTAAACCAACACAAAATATATAGTACTGAATCAATGCATGTGTCATTGGATGGATCGCTCAGGAAAGTAGCCCGCCCGGATATCGATCACGGGTGAGGGGGATTGTTTGGGTCGTTCGTACGAGCTCCGCCGGACCCAGGGTGCTTCTTATCAGCAGCCACCCTCCACGGCGACTCGGCCAGCAGCCTCCGGCCGCTGCGTTCGCGCAGTGACGCCTCCGTGTCTGTGCCGTGGAGTAGCACCGGCCTCGCACCCACAGCACCGGAATAATCTCCGTCCGACATGATCACAAGGATTATTGCCACGAGGAAGGTGCACAGAAGCTTGAGCAAGGGCGCCATACGTCAAACTGGGGCTAATTCTGGTAGGTCGTCGGACTGTCCGTAGGATCTGTATATGCGTAGCAGTGCTTTGCCTATGTGTAGCGATCAGCAGAGTGCCCTAGGTAGTAGCTTGTGGATCGATCGGGATAGTGTGTGGGGTGTGATGAACTGAGCAATGCACGGACGTGCATTATATATACACGATGATCGATCCGAGAGCAACCACACTCGTGTGTGTGAAATGGTGAGGAGATAGTCTTCATCACACTCACAGCAATCGATCGGTAGACCACGACGATGATGACGTTATCTCGATGAGATTGGGGCCGACGTCACGAACGCACGTCAAAGTCATCGATCGACGGCGGCTTCTGTTATTAACATCTTCGGTTGGGTTCGTCATAAGTTTGTTGTTGACGTTCCATCTCCAATATGCATGTATCCCTTTTTTTGCAAGCTGGCCGGTTGTGCAGGAGCAGCACAGCAGGCCGCTGGCAACTTCTTCCATGCTACATTTTCCCAAGAGATTCTCTCGATTCCTTGCTCGCTTCGGCAAGTAAACAAAGTGTGGCTTCCTTTTCTCTTCGACAGCAACGTAAAGTTGCTTCCATGCTATATATAAACATGCTTGTATGGTAAGGATCAGTCGGTCAGTCCAAGCTAGCATGCACACGTGAGGCGCGATACATGTATCTAGACGCCACCACCGCCCCCTCCCCCTCCCGGGCCGCTCGGCGACAGCTCCATAGGCCTTCGGTTCCATGCATAATTTCTCAAGGTTAGGCACGTAGGAATACTCATAGTTCAAGATGTACTATCTATGTATCGTAGTCGGATAGGACTCTCATTTAACCATTGGACCAGATGACTATATAAGCCGTCCTAGGAATAGGCCTTTAGGGAAACAATTAATCGACAATCACAACCTCAACTCGCACAAACGAAACCTCTCTTGTAATCTATACTTCCGGCTCTGTCGTATTAATGGATTGCTAGCAAGAGTCGGATCCGTCCACCCCAGGTGGATTCGAACCTGGGTACGTTTGTGTGCTCACCCTCCCGGACAACCTTACGTCTCACACCCCACACTTTCCGACGCCCCGAGGACGCCCTCATGGCGTACTTGTCTTCAACCTGACGACAGTTGGCACCCACCGTGGGGCAGGTGAATTTCGGAGCTGCGTTTCAGGCGGAATCTGCGCAAATCGGAAGCAGCGAAACAATCGCTGCCTGTCGAGTTCTCTACGTTAGCGACGTCTCTCTTCTCCTTTTCGACGAGACTTGGATTTCGGCTAGAGAGACCGTGACCATCTACAGAATCATGTCTTTTGGCGAGATCGATGTTTACCTCGGTTTCACTGAACCTGCCCAACCCACCACAACGGTGATGATAGAGCCAGAAGAAATTTCTGGATCTGTTTTGTCCGCTGAGGCGGCAGAGTTTCGGATCTCAAAAAATCCTAATCCCATCCAGCCTGCACCTGAAGCGAAGATCATGGAGAAGATTGGATCTGAAGAAGATCTCCCCAGGAGCTCGAATCTCAGGAAGATCAAAACAACAACAGCTCTAGATCTGGCGCTGCCGATGCTAGAGCATGACAATCGCTTCTGAGGCACATTGTAAGGCGGATGATGCTGCACGCCAATGCCAGTATGCATACTATCCTCAAGACCATCAAAAGCTTCGAGGGAGCTAACGAGGAGAGCTGCAATTACTTTAGAGCACATAGATCACACTTCGTCGGATATGTTGGATCTGGATCCGGCTCTGCCGATGCTAGAGGCGACAACGACTCGATGCTAGACACAATTGGAACAAACGCTGACACACCAGCTTCTCTTAACGATTCCATTAAGTCGACAGAATTCTGGACGTTCGAAGCAGAAATTGAAGAGGAGATCAACTCCAAGGCGGCATAAGAAGCAGAAGCTATGGATCAAAGTCCCTACAATAGTATGGATGAGAGATACGACGAAAACTCTCCTGAACCGCAAGATAACATGGATCTCAGAAAAAAATCCCGACGTCCAGATGTCCGAGAGTACTAATACAAGCTTAACTCTAGGAATCGGATCCAAAGCCGTATTTTCTACGGGTGTCAATAAGGCTAACAAGGCAAAGAAGAAGAAGACTATAACATCCAAGGATTAACACCTAGAAATAGGGAGATCACATGTTTATGTATTGCATTCATGCATAAAAATACATGGGGAATTTTTACGCAAAACTAAAAGAACTACAAAGGGATCGACGTCTCTCTTGTTCTGATGGAGATGTAAGGGCTAGTGCTATGGATTTTGACATGACCTTTGTTGAACCTTTGATTTTGGGTGAAGCAATTCAAATTTGAAGAGTCAAATAATATATATTAAATTCAAAAGAAGTTTGAAATTAAATTATAAATGAAGAAATGAATTACAATAATAAATAAGAATTGAATTGAATTTTTATTTATAAATAAGATATAAACATGTAATAGATTTAAATTACAAAAGGAAGGAAATTTAACTTTATTATAATAATAGTATTGCATTATCCTTTATAATAAAAGAATAAAAAGAAATGTTACAAATTGGAATTGAAGGAAAATAGTAACTTTATTAATTAAAAACATATATTACAATGTCTCTTTACAAAAGAAGAATGAATAAGGATTATAATAGAAAATTAAAACCCTAAAAACTAAATCATATTTCTGATTATTCTTGATCCTTTTCCTGTACCTGCAAAACAACACAAAAGAAATACAAATAAAAAAGAAAAGGTGGTTATGGGTTAGTACACTATCAGTAGGACAATGAGTTGCATTGCTAGATCATTATTTAGTGTATTTATATAAATAAAACCAAATGGGTAATCTGTTCTTATCGGTATGTTCTGCCGACTTGCTTCGATGCCACAAATTAGAATATACGCATGAAAAAAATTTCACCCAAAATATGCATATTATTTCACATATTTTCTTGGAAGGTCATTGATCGCGAAGAACTAAAAATCTTCAAACATAAATGTGGTGCTATATGTCTACAAAAGATGTACTACTATATATGGTCTCATCTTAGTACTCAAATTATGAGGGTTAAAATGTGCGGGTTCCTATGAAACATATATACACCGCTTCAAGCAATAGGTTGGAATTCTAACCACTTCGTGCATAGCCAATCTCAGCCATGATCGAATGGTAATAGCACCTCCACTCGGGTTTCTAGCACCGTTTCTAGGGCGTATTTTTGGTCCGGACATCGAAATTTTGTCCAGTCGCGTTCCTAGGATCCCGGTTTCGTCCGGATTTGATCCAAACAACGTCCAGCCTTCTGTCAACACCCGAATTTTTAATCCCAGATGCCTGTTATGTCATACATCGCAATTCCAGGATTACCATTTTTGCGAGACATAACAGATTGGATATCACAGTACATCATCCATTACAAACCATAAATAAGGTCTTACACAAATAAGGATCTCATGATTCAGTCTTAATACAACAAACAGTGGAATAAATAATAAGCGTAGCGGTGGGGTCCATCTTCAGGGGCACAGGCAATGCTGACAAAGGCAGATAGTCCTAGTTATCATAGCCGTTCTGCTGTCCGTCATCTTGGTAGTGTCCTTCATAGTCTGGCCATAGGAATAGCCATGAGTACTCTTTAAGTACTTGCAAACTACCACTAACAAGTAGTATAGTCCTAGTGGGACATACTAAAGCGAAGTTTAACTAATAAGTTAAGTTTGAAACCTAAGCTGAGTTTTGAAACAAAGAAAGATAAACTAAAGTTCTAAAATCACTTAAGTTGGGAAGCTAGTGTCATAGTCACAACCCTGTTGTGGTCAAGTCAAGATTCATCATTCATTTCATAAGTCATTTTGAAAACATCTGACAACGAAACAGTATGGCCACTCCAACAGTCCATAACCGCGGACGCGGCTATTCGAATAGTTTGACACTCTGCAGAGGTGGTACACTTTCACCACAAGATTCGATATATCTGTCAGGGATAACCCTGAATCATCATACTTAGTATGCAGATAATCAAACATAACCTTTCATTTACACCCTCTAGTATAAGCACCTCTCCTATGAGCATGGCCTCCCAACCATGACCATCTGTCATCTTGGGCACTGCATAGGTGGACAACATTGAGAGGTAGCCTCAGCTCAAACCTCTCGCGCGAGGGAACTAATACTAATGCATATAAACTTCCGGCTAAGCCTTACCCAATTCAGGTATTGTGCTTGTACGGTAAAATTGGAATAGTATCGCATCCGAATCCAACCATCAGTTTTTGTAAAAGGGTTAAGGCTCATGCCTCAACATTTTCATCATCATAAACCATTTGTGTTTCTCAACACATGTCAAAACATCTCAATAGAATGACTCATAATTCCAAGGTTTTCATAATTCATTTTCACCAAGTGTTCCCATCTAAAGTGACTCAAGTTTTGATCTAGCTATAAGCTATTAAGTTAAGAGTGTTCACTAAGGTGGGATGCTAAGATCAATCTCATGCCATAGAATGACATCTAAAGTTATCTAGATAGGTCAAGTTTTATACTTTTTATGCTACCTTCAAAACAAGTAAAGGACTTTGGTGAAGTAAAGAAAGTAAAAGCTTGAAAGTAAACTTGGAGTAGGTGCTAGCCAAAGTGATATAACCAAAGCATGCCTAATGCATCTTGCTTAAGTTATCTAGCTTAATTCTAGCTTGCTAACAATAGCTTTCCTTGGTTGGTGCAGTGGTTGAAGTTTTCTTCCTCTTCTTCTTGGTAGAACTCCTCCTCCTTGAAAGCTTGGTCGGTACTATCGTCTATAAATACATACGGAGTACACAATCACCAAACAATGCTTAACTAGTCTACTTAGCACTCTAAGGCACACATTTGATGATCTATTATCATCACAAGCATCACAAGGTTTTTATTAACTAGCTTCATTCTTTTTATTTTAGAAAAGTAATTTCTACTCATTGAACATAACTAAAATTTAATATTCTCCAATTAAAATATGGGATCATATGGACACATGTCATCACCACATATTCTAACATATGGGAATGTGATTTAAGGGCTGGATCTCATTTGAATAAGTTTAAGTTTAGTAATTAATGATTTAAAGTGACTAGAAATGCTTATATAGCATTATTTTGGTACTAGTCCAAAGTCACTGCATGTAAACCTTAATATTATTACATATTCAGATAGGTATTGTTAAATGTGATTTTTGAGAGTTGAAAAAAACTCAAAAGCTATTATGGTTGATTTTATAAAAATGTTTGAATGTGCCAAAGCTTATGTCTTGTTATTTTTACTAGGAGGGATCTCTAACTCTAAATGAATTAAATCCAACGGGCTTGGATAGATCTTTTTAGAGGCTTTCTAAAAAAAATTGAATCACTCCATTTGGTTCAGTAGATCTTCTTGAATTGATTTTTGAACTAAGGGACAGAATGAGTTCAAACTAAAATAGAAAAATCCATATTTGAACTAACTGGGTCGCGCGGGAAAACTAATGGGCCGGCCCAGTGGCGCTCCGCGGCACGGATGAAAACTGACAGGAGGATCCCGCAGGTCAGCGGCACATCAAACATGAAGCGGTACGGGGCACTCTCAGCGCTACGATTAAAAGGGGGATCAACGACTGAGGATCGTCGTCCCCGGCGAACAGGTCGCCGGCGAGAGCTAACCCTAGCGGCTCGGTGGGGGTCTGGGCGGCTTACAATGGCTCCAGCTAGACGTGGCGATGGGGGCGATCGAGCTGGTGGACGACGGCGCTGCTAGGCGTGGTCACGGCGGCTCCTGGGGCAGTCGCAATCAACGACGCCTCTCCTCCTCTACTGCGGCAAGCTCCGGCAAAACTCCGGCGAACGACGACCCACCTTGCTCCGGGGATGGGGTGGAAGGATCAGTGGAGAGAGGGGAGTGAGATGGTGTGAGGAGTTTGTGCTGGGGTGGCCTCCTTTTGTAGGTCGATGAGGGGACCGAACGGGATGGGCTGGCGACTCTGGCGAGGGCTGTACAACGTGCTATCGTCGTGGCTGGAGGTAGGGGCGGTGGCCTGCCTCCTGGCGGTGCTCTACGGCTTAAATGCGCGGCTAGGGGCGGTGGCATTTGGTCGGGAGCATCCCGCACTCTGGGAGACACAGGCGGTGCTCGACGCGGCGCTCTGTGACTGTGGGTCGTGTGGTGGCGCACAACCGTGTCTGGCGGGTTGCTGGGGTCGAGGCGGAGCGGCGTGCACGGTATTGGGTCGAGGGGCGGTCTGTGGCGTGCTAGCGGTGAGGGCGCTCTGGTACGCTCTGGCTGCGCGCAGAGAGAATGGGCGGCGAGGCTGGGGAGTGGTCCAGTGGCTGGCAGTGGCCGTGGGGTGGACCGTGGGAAGCGGTAGGGTGGCGCCTAGCTTCCTGGAGCGGCGGAGAGGGGCTGGCGGTCTACTCCTACGTTGGCAACGTTGGCCGGCGAGCATGGCGTCAGGGCGCGGCGTAGCGCTGGCGCCAGGGGCTAGAACTAGGGTGGGTTTTGGTCTGGTTGGGCTCAGGGGAGACAAAAATGATCAATGCAACTCAAATTGCTCGACAAGGTTTGATCAAAAACAGCAATAGTTAGGCTAATTTGATTCTGTCTGCAAGGTGTTCGACACAATGGCCGCATGAACCAATATTTTTGAATTTTGGGCTGAAATTTGGTGGAGTTTTTGATCACATGCTTGAGCATCTCTGGTTGCTTGGGATTTGAAAATGGAGTTCATTTGAGTAGTTTTTGAAATAGTGTGATCTTGATACCTACACTAGATTCAATTTTCAAATGCCATTTAAAATTAGTGTTTGAAAGTTTTTGGTAGATCACAAGGTGGGCCTTGGTACATCACTTCTTGTACTAGCAAGGGGTGCAAAGATCCACATTTGTTTCTGTTAGGTTTTGAGTTCTAGGAATAGCCAAAGTAGGCATGGTGATTAAAATGGCACAAATGACCATTTGTTTATTTTATTCATTTTGATTTGTTTTTTCTTTGGGATTTGTTTGGGAATGATCTAGATGATGTTTAATTCACCTTAGAATCATTTTACAACCAATGGATCACTCAAACATGGCAATTCAAAACAACTCATATTTAAATGCACACACATATGAATGCTTTAATATTTTTAAATGGAAAAGTTTTTGTTAACTCTAAATTTGATGATTTGGATCTTAATAACCTTGGATTAGAGTTTTGGGATGTTACACCTTCCCAGGCCGTTCCCGGGGCGATGAGAACGCGCTGGGAACGCCGGACGAAGCAAATTCGGCAGGAAAAGCGGCGTTCGCCGAGTGGACCCGCCCAGTCAGCGGGATAAGCCGAGTCGTCCTTATCATCCCGCATCGGAACGCCGCGAAGGATCGCCGGGCATTAACCACCGGTCTCGTCTGCCACGCGTCGCCGTAATGGCGCGCCACCTTCACCTCGGCTCCCGCGATGGACTAGTGGGCATTAACTTCCTGCCGCTTCCCCTTTTCCCGCCCTCGCCGCTACACCCATCCCGCCTTCGTCGCTTCGCTCGGCCTATAAACACGGCCGCACGCCGGTTCGCAGCACACTTCCCCCTCCACCCCGCACCACCACGAACTCTGGCGAAAGAAACAATCGGCGAAGAAGAAGATGGCGGAGAGGTTCCCAGGCGATCCCGCGGCGGCGAACGTCTTCGGCTGGCGAATGCTCCAGCCGTGGGAGGCGAGGATGCTCCAGGACACCGGGTATATGGCCCCGCCGGACTTCCGCTGCCCCCCCCCAGGTGGAGGCTTAGCGTCGGCGGCATACCGGTGCCACCGGTACCAGCGGTTGAGGAGATAGTGGAGGAGATCCAGGACGCCATCGCGGCGATGACGGATCCGGAGCTCGCTGAGGACCCCGACAACCTCATGCACTGGGACCACTTCTTCGAGGAGTGCCGCCTCGCCGAGCTGGTCGCGCACCCGGGTCCTCCAGGCTCACCGCCGAAGCGCAACAACATGGTGAGCCGCGACTGATGGTGGAGCACGCCGGGGCGCACGCTCGAGGCCGTCCTCCAGCACATCCACGCTGGCAACAACACTCGACTGGGGTTCCTGCGTTCGTCGGTGGCACCCCCTCGCCACAGGCGCCAACCTCCGGCGAGCAGCGCGCCTAGGAGGATGGCTAGCCTCTCCACCTCCTCCTCCGTGTCGTGCTCCTCGGCATCAGCTCATGCGCAGTCGCCGCGCAGCAGCGGCGAGTTCTTTCGGCCTCCTAAGCGCGAGGCCAACACGCCGAGGACCTCGCCCCCGAGGACACGCGCGCGGCATCGTCATCAACGAGCCCCGCGCCGTGACGCCACCGACCGGGCAGATTTCCCTTCGCCAGCCGAAGCATGAGCCCATGGACTGGGGCGTCGCCGTCGACGAGGGCTCCTTCGCCATGAAAATGGCGATCAAGCGTTCTCTGTGCGAGGCCGCGCCGACGTCACCGTCTACGGAGCCGAACATCCTCGTCTGGTCCAGGCGGACTGCGAGGAGGAGGAGGTACGACACGTGCAGTGCCTGCAGGAGCAGGCCGAGCATCGCGCCAGAGGGCGCTGCGATCCCGCCCGGGCCAGAGCATGCCTCGAGCCCGCCTACCTGGGCGCACCTCTCGTCGTCCTCGACGACGACGATGACGCCGACCCTTCCTACTAGCCGTGGACGTACGACGACCCAGGACAGGGCAGCTCGCGGCCCCCGCAGATGCCGGGTGACGACGGGGATGATGATGGCGCCAACGACGGAACGGCGGATCCTGAATACACCAACTTCTACCGCCACTTCGGCATGTGAGGCGGCGTCGGCATCAGCATCGGCATCGTCGTTCTATTTTATTGTTTTAGTTTTTCGTTTATCCTAATTTGGCCAAAATTCGGGTACATGTCCGAATTTGGCCAACTATTGTACGAACTCACCGTTGTTTAATTAAAATCTCCTATATTCGTCCAAACTTTGCCATGTTTGATCAAATTTCGGCCAAACGTAGGGCTCGGCCTGGGAACGCGAGTGGGAAAAAGGCGTTCCCACGCTGAAAGTTACATCCGTCCGGCACAAAATAGCGCCGGATTTCGATCTGGGAACGGCCAACGAGTAGAGATGCTCTAATAGTAGATGATTTGTATGACATTGAGTTATGTGTCAAATAAGTAGAAGATGGTGATAACTGAAAAATGTTTGGGTTGGTAACTAGACGGAGAAGGAACAATCATGCACGCGGAGGCAGAGAATTAGTGATAACCAGCGAGAATGTTCAGGGTAATAATAATGAAACACGATGCACGTACGTAACAATAATCATAGTCAAGATAAGGGATTCTAACATGCCGGTCAATGATTAACAATTCAGCTCCTGGCGTCATGTGTGGTTGCATACCTTACTTGGCCCAAATGAGCATGCACTACAGGAACGGCACGCTACGCCGAGGGCAAAAAGCCATCGGCGTAGACCAAAATGCCCTCGGCGTATGCTACGCCGACGGCTGCCCTCGGCGTAGCTTCCTCGGCAAAGCTCTTCCTCGGCGGAGGCACTTTTGCCCGTCGGCGTATGCTACCCCGACGGCTTTGCCCCCGGCATAGCCCCGTCGGCATAATAACGGCAGGTTATAAAAAAACCAAAAAAAAATAAAAAAAATTGATTTTTTTTGATTTTTTCTTAACTTTTCTAAATCTTTGAATTGTTTGAATCATTAATCACTCACCTGGAATAGTTTTAACACTAATTATAGTTAATCTTTGATCAAATTGCAGTCTTGAACAAACTTTCCACTCGGTCACCCATCCTATCACTACTCCAGCTCCAGAACGCTTAACTTCTCAGTTTCTTCCGAATCAGCTTTCGCGAAGCAATTTGTACCTAGTTGTCAATACTATGATATCAATCTTATTAACTCTTATATCATTATGTCACATGTTTTTATTTTTTAAAATTACAAACACTTATTTAAGTAAACAACAATGAATAAGTAAAAATATTACTGATTCAAATAAAAATACTATTGTATTCAAATAAAAATATAATAATTTTACTTTTTTGTATTTTCTATTTAATATGGAATATTTAATATCTTTAAATCCGTAAATCGGAATTTGATAAATAATATGTCTAAATTGATCAGAAAAAAAAAGGAATCTAAATATGATATCACAATCAACTTATCACAAACCCCCGTGTTTTTGAATTAGCTGATAGGTGGTTGCTTCACAAAATCCCCCTTTTTTGCGCTCGAAAAATGAAAAATGGCTTTTTGGTGCGACGAAAAGAAAAACTTCCTCCTACAATATTGTTCGCCATCCCATAATGTACTTGTATGCAAAATATGGACATATTATCTCAAACTATGTCTTGATTCTAGCCATAACATTGGTCATTTGACCCGAAAGCCAAGAAACCTCGAATGAGATAGGTCATTTTGTGAAGCTTTTTCAGACATAATCAATATAGCAGGTTTGATATTTTTCCTTGTAACTAAGTCACATAATGTGATATCACGCGAAGGTTTTGTATTGTTTTGATCGTTTTTGAAATTTTTATGCCCGTTTTAAACTATCGTCAAACTTTCTCGAACGACGGGCATGAAGATTCTTAGCTCGGGGCCGAGCCTCACTAAACTTGCTTTGGATCTTTGATAAAATATCATATTGTGAATCTACAAATGATTTTTGTAAAAAAACATGAGCATCGGATAATGTACCTGTAGTTCATATCTGACCCACTTCCTACCGATTCGGCAAGAATTTGTCTTTTTCACCAGGGGTGGACGGAAAGGTTTCAGATCCCCCTGTTGGGACATTGTCCATATAAGGTGGTCTAGTATTTTTGTAAAATGTGGTGGTAGCATTTTGAATTAGCCATTTGGTGGTTGCTTCACAAAACTCCCCCATTTTTGTGCTCGGAAAATGGAAAATGCCTTTTTGGTGCGGCAAAAATGAAAACTTCCTCCTGCAACATTGTTCGACATTCCATGATGCACATGTATGCACAATATGGGCACATTATCACAAACTATGCCTTGATTCCAGCCATAACATTGGTCATTTGACCCGAAAGCTAAAAAACCTCGAATAAGATAGGTCATTTTGTGAAGGATTTTTTCAGACATAATCAATATAGCAGGTCTGATATTTTTCCTTGTAACTAAGTCACATAATATGACACCACGCGAAGGTTTTACATTGTTTGGATCGTTTTTAAATTTTTTATGCCCGTTTTAAACTATCGTCAAACTTTCTCGGACGACGGCCACAAAGATTCTTAGCTCGGGGCCGAGCCTCACTAAACTTGCTTTGGATCTTTGATAAAATAGCATATTGTGAACCTAAAAATGATTTTTGTAAAAAAAATGAGCATTGGATCATGTACATGTAGTTCATATCTGACCCACTTCCTACCGATTCGGCAGGAATTTGTCTTTTTCACTAGGGGTGGACGGAAAGGTTTCAGACCCCCCTGTTGGGACATTGTCCATATAAGGTGGTCTAGTATTTTTGTAAAATGTGGTGGTAGCATTTTGAATTAGCCATTTGGTGGTTGCTTCACAAAACTCCCCCATTTTTGTGCTCGGAAAATGGAAAATGCCTTTTTGGTACGACGAAAATGAAAACTTTCTCCTGCAACATTGTTCGGCATCCCATGATGCACATGTATGCACAATATGGACACATTATCCCAAACTATGCCTTGATTCTAGCCATAACATTGGTCATTTGATCCGAAAACCAAGAAACCTCGAATGAGATAGGTCATTTTGTGAAGGATTTTTTCAAACATAATCAATATAGTAGGTTTGATATTTTTCCTTGTAACTATGTCACATAATATGACACCACGCGAAGGTTTCGCATTGTTTGGATCGTTTTTGAATTTTTTATGCCTGTTTTAAACTATCGTCAAAATTTCTCGAACGACGGGCATGAAGATTCTTAGCTCGGGGCCGAGCCTCACTAAACTTTCTTTGGATCTTTGATAAAATAGCATATTCTGAACCTAAAAATGATTTTTGTAAAAAAACATGAGCATCGGATCATGTACCTGTAGTTCATATCTGACCCACTTCCTACCGATTCAGCAGAAATTTGTCTTTTTCACCAGGGATGGACGGAAAGGTTTCAAATCCCCCCGTTGGGACATTGTCCATATAAGGTGGTCTCGTATTTTTGTAAAATGTGGTGGTAGCATTTTGAATTAGCCATTTGGTGGTTGCTTCACAAAACTCCCCCATTTTTGTGCTCGGAAAATGGAAAATGGCTTTTTGGTGCGACGAAAATGAAAACTTCCTCCTGCAACATTGTTCGACATCCCATGATGCACATGTATGCACAATATAGGCACATTATCACAAACTATGCATTGATTCTAGCCATAACATTGGTCATTTGACCCGAAATCCAAGAAACCTCGAATGAGATAGGTCATTTTGTGAAGGATTTTTTCAGACATAATCAATATAGCAGGTTTGATATTTTTCCTTATAACTATGTCACATAATATGACACCACGCGAAGGTTTCACATTGGTTGGATCGTTTTTGAATTTCTTATGTCCGTTTTAAACTATATATAATATTTTATGTTTCACTTAACTTTTTTTACAAATATGTAATATTTGAGTGTAGATAGATATATCTTATTTTTCTGCAAATTTTGATATATTATTTGTATTTTTCCGAATTAGAATGATTTAGTTATGATTTTTCAAAGTTTAATGAGATAAAAGGAAAAATGGCTATGCCGAGCGCAGCCGTCGGCGTAGCATAGGATACGCCGAGGGTATTTCTACGCCGACGGCTGCTTGGAGGGGTTGGCCTGGTCACGGTCTACGCCGACGGCCCTGATGTTTGGCCGTCGGCATAGCGACCGGCCGTCGGCGTATTCATCCATTCCTGTAGCGATGGACTAAGTGACTGATTGTCTTCATACATGTTTACATATAGCAAGGAGGCTACTTTAACAGTTTAGCTTGCCAAGGAAACAAAGAATCAAGATTCTCTTGAAAACGAGTAGCCACAAGTTGCCAGCCTTGTTACTTTTGAAGTTTAATTGCTGCACAAGGGTCAGACAAAAGTTTAACTGGAGGAACTCATCATGAAACAACAGAAGATCCGAAGCAAAGCCGTTGGAACATTGCCGCGAGACTTGGGCCCAGCCGATATTGCCAAAGGTCACGTCTCTGGGTGCGCACGCCCGTGAACACGTCCTTGTCTCGCCGATCGGTCGATGTCGGCTCTGACCAACTTTGTGTGCTGGCTGACCGGCCATTTGGACCAATAGAAACGAAGCTACGATTGATCATAAGCTCACCGAGTGTACACGTTGAGGTTGTGTTCTCCGTAGGACAAGTTTTTTCTTTTTCTTTTTCTTTCTGACGAACGTTGCAAGGCCTCTGAATTTTCGTTAAGAAGAGAGAAAAAATATACAATTCCAGACACAATACAAGATGATAATGAAAAGAAAAATATAAAAAAAAAACAGAAACATGAACTGCACATTGACCACTAATCGCCGCCACACTGTACTGATCAAAGCAGATCGATCGGCTACATATATTTAACAGTACTCCATCTGTTTGAAAAGAAGATGCTTAAAAGTCAAACAATGTAAAGTTTAACCAAATGTTTTGAAAAATCTATCGGTAACTACAGTACTGTTTAGATATCTTATAAAAATATATTTCAAGATATATCTAATAATATTGATTTTGTATTATAAATGTTGGAATTTTTTATAAAACTTGGTCAAACTTCACATAGTTTGGCTTTCGAAAAAAAGTATAAAATTTCTTCTTTGAAACGAAGGTAGTCCCTCCATTCAAAAATATATGATGTTTTAACTTTTTTTCTGAAACACATGTATGTAGGCACCTTTTAGTATATAGATCCATTCATTTTGCTCCAAACCGACACGCTAAAATGTGTCCAGATACATGCGATTCAAAAAAGACTAAAACATCTTATAATTTAAAACGGAGGGTGTACTACTCAATTGTGCCATGCATACCTCCCTCACGTGGCTAATACCTTCACTGCATTGTAGGGATCTCTATCTTGTATATCAAGAACTCATATATTAATTCTTTAATGCTAAACATTACATGCAATATAAGCTGCGGAAGCCACTTCCTTCTTCTTTGTGAAACTATGGCCACCGGTAACCTTCCTCCAACTACATTTAATCAAAGAACTCATGTTAGAAATATTGGTGATGTATTTCCATATGTAGGTTATTTCACACAATTTCTCAGAAGGCAATCGATCTTGAAATACTAAATATCTACAAAAATATGTGGTGCTAAATCTACATCCGTTGGAGATGTATTTTCATATGTACTTAGTCAATATAATCGTCCATCTTATTACTCAAATTCTGAGAGAGTTAAAGATTTCTGGACCATTTTCCTACGCAACATAGACCAGTTTTAGCTTCAGATGTGAATTCTAACTAGTGTGTTCATGACCAATTTCAGCAAGAGGGTAACAAGATCGAATGGTAATAGTTGACAAATGTCATCAAGTGATGTTGTATTTTCCTTTTTTGTCGGCATTTTTCTCGTAATGTTGGTGTTTGATTAATATAGTGCTTCGGCTCATTTGAAACCTCATGTGTGTCAGTTTCAATGGTCACCTCTAGTGGATTATTATGCCCCGGTCTCGCGACGAGAAGTTTCTTGTGCATTTGAGGACCATCATACATAAATTAACAATGGATCCTAATTTCAAAAGAGTATGCAGGAACCCAGTTCGCACTCTTGTAAACATGCTTGTAGTACTTCCATACATGGAGCACAGCGTGCTGATCTGATTCATTTGCTACTTGTGACAAATACACTTGGCTAAACTTTCTCCGTACTCTTCTTGAATATTAAATATGGAGTACTTGATCGCTTCCATGCTTTTTCCAACAGAATATTGTGTACATTTGACAACAAAGTAATGGAGTAGCAATATAATTGCATGCATGGGAAGTGAACTCCAGTAAGTTCTCTTACAAACCAATCTCAAACCGGTACAACCGTGCAAGTACTGAAACATGCACCCGTCTACACATATATCTATAAATGTTAAGCATGCATGCATGTATAATATGCACAGAATTAAGATGGATCAATATATATACTTAATCATGCAAGTAGTAGGTACTTATTGTTGATCCTATGATCGAGGCTCTCCAGACTAGCCGGTCGATTGACATGATCGACGATGAGTGGTGGTTAGCGGGGCTGCTCGAAGAGCTGGAACTAGTAGTCAAGTATTTAGAATAGATGCATATGTATCTAGACAAGCCGAGGCCATCAATATAAACTGGAGGAAGTAGTAAATAGTGGCACTGCAATAGAATGGTTACTTAAAAGTGCCAACAACCGGTGATTTTGGGATGTCTTACTTATATTGTATATATTTTGACTAGTAAATATTGCAACTACAACGGAATGGTTTATAAAAACAAAATTGCCAACTGTGTTAGTGCCTCGAGTATTGCTCCCTAATGATTGTGACAGGGGTAATTCTCGTGGTTGGGTTATGCTTGTTGTTAGTATCAAGTTGATTCCGAATATGTTTATCTAACCCCTACCTAATAGATGGAAGTTGTCGTGTCTCTATATGTTGTTTTAGTACATGCTTTGTTGTCGCTTGAGCCCACCATACACATATAGACGAGAGCATCCGAATTCTAAGTGTCGCTGAGTATTTGTCTTCATACTTACCCTCATTTGCTTTTACCTCCTCTGTGTCAGCAACCGTTGGCCTGACTTTAACATGTATGTGATTGGCCATGTTAGCAAGATTATCCTTATGTATTGTCCTGGACATGGTTAAGGATGCCATTGGTTATTCTTTAGAAATCCTAGTCCCATTTGTAATCTTATCCGTACTCAGATATTGTATCGCTTTCAATGTGACTTGGATCTTTGTAATGTATATTTGTATTCTTGACTCGTTGAGTCGTTATTGTATATATATCTTTCTTGTGGATTCCATGAACTATTGTGTAATAGTATTACTTCGTTTTCTACCCAAACGCAAGTGCTTGGTGGGCGCCTTTGAATCGTTTCTATGCGAGTTTGGTGAAATTCGCTAAAATCTGTATAGGGCCAATTCGAGGGCGTTACACCTCCTCTCCCCCAACTCAGCTTTGCACTTCTCAGCAATTGCAAGTGCTTTCCACCTTGATTTATTTTCTTCTAGCTTCTTCTTGGGCATGATCATCTTTGCTTCCATGGTCTCCCTCATCAACACCTCTTTGATTTCACCATGTCATCAATCTTGGTCCTCAAGCTCACATCCTTGGCCCTCCTTTTCTCGGACTCCTACGCCCTTTTGCGATCATCGGGCTTGGCCTTGTTCCCCTCCCTCTGTTTCACTCTCACCATCAATACCATCATCTGTTTGGGAGAAAGCTCCCTTCTTCGGTAGAGCTTCTTCGTCCCTCAACCTCAACTTTGCACTATGCTCAATCAAAGTGTAGCAATGGTGAAGCACAAATGCCCTGTCCTTGGAAGCCTCCATGTCCTTGTACCTTGCCATTGCAATTTTATCCTACATGCAAAACTGTTGGAAATATTCCCTAAAGGCAATAATATGTTGTATTATTCTATGTTTTCTGTTTCATGATTAAGCTTATTACTCTGTGCTATAATTAGTTTTGGATAATGAGTATTTAGATTCCATCCATCTGTGAAGGTAACCGGAAGTTACTATACAGAGCCATACGTGTGAAGAGATGGTGAGAAAAGGTTGTTGGAGAAACGGAGAAGGAACGTGTATAGAAGTCACCTTCATGGGTAATGTGCTAATTCTATCTGATTTTTGCGTGAGCTGCAGATTGCAACACTATGCATTTTGCCGACAAGCATAGTCAAGATAACATATTCCAAGATGCCAATCAATGATTAACAATTCAGCTCGTGGCTTCATGTGTGATTGCATGCCTTACTTAGCTAGAAAAGTGCATGGACTAAGTGACTAATTGTCGTCACACATGTTTACATATAGCAAGGAAGCTACTTGAACTCACTAGCCAATGATCTAAAAAAAAAGTTTCATTAGCCAAGACGACAAAGCCTACGAGCCAGAAGTTGCCAGCCTGCACTTGTTGCTTTTGAAGATTTAATTGCTGCCGAAGGGTCAAATTAACAAAAGCTTAACTGGAGGAACTCATCATGAAACAACAGGAGATCCGAGCGAAAGCCGTTGGAACATTCCCGCGAGACTTGGACCAGAGATCTTTTCAAGGGGCACGTCTATCTGGGTGCACACCCGTGATCATGTCCTTGTCTCGCCGATCGGTTGATGTCGATCGGCTCTGACGAAAAGCTAATTGTGTGATGGCTGACCGGCTAGTTGGACCAATAGAAACAAATTAAAGCCACGGTTGATCATAATCTCACCGAGTATACACCGTTGAGATTGTGTTTTGCCTAGGACAAGTTTCTCCCCTTTTTCTTTTTGACGAACGTTGCAGAGACTCTGAATTAATAGAAAGAGAAGAATATAAAATTCCAAACGGAATACAAGAGGACAATGAAAAAGAAAATGGAAGCAGAATCAAAACTCTTGCTTATAACTTTTCTTAAAAACAAAACATTGGAATTTACTCGTATAGAAAATACTACTCCATCAGTTTGAAAAGAAGGTTTTTTTCAAAAAGGGGAACACAACCCGGCCTCTGCATCGAGCGATGAACACCACCTTTATTCATTACTAAAACAACAAAGCCCGGCAAAAGTTATTAGAAAGATCATACAAACCAAGACTGCCAAAACAAATCCACCGAACATGATGATAGCAGTACATCGCCAGCTCGCCGACGAAATCTAGAAAAAACCCAACCACCCATGCAAGTTAGGAGCCCAGATCCGTCTAGCATATCCCTGAAACAATGCCAGTGCACTCGCACCGGATATCGCCGCCTCCGCTATCATCTGCTAACACATTTTCAGCTTGTAGATCAGTGCGCAAAATCTCTCCACACCAGCCACCGACACCACCATGGTGCCAAGTAGCATCACCTCCCTGCACACTAACTCCAAAGCACGTCGCAGTCGCCACTGCTACCACGTAGTACCATGTCACCAAATAACACTACCCAACACAGCTTGAAGTCTCTAGAGGATATGTCGTGCGTAGCACCTGACGAACTGGCATGACTCATGTAGCACATGTCGGTCATGCATGACTTGACATCTCCGCCGAAGCTCCGTGCAAGACAAAACCGCTTCACCTCCTGCCTCTTCCATCTAGCGCTGCTCCACAAACGACGCCCGGCCCAAGAGGGAACACGACACCGTAGCATCACCATCGTCCGATCCGGAATAGATGATCCTAGGGCTTCCCCCAAAGTACCACGAGTGAGTCGACAGTAGTTGCCGACGATGCCTTCATAAAGGCAACAACGCAAAAACGGTGGGCCTGTTTGTCTGCGGTACCAAAGTTCGCAGGCCAGCGCAGGGTGGTACCTAAGTTGCCTAAAATTACCGCATTTCGAAAAGTTGGGCCGCCAACTACTGAGAGGGGCCATTTCGAGACAAACTCATCCCACCCCTACCAAATTCAAACATTCCGTTAAACTGCCCCGTGAAGTAGACGGTCGGGACCCTCATGTCGGTCATCTGTCCGTGACGCGGGCGCCAACGCGGCAACCTCTTAGGCAAATCGAGCAGCTAAGAGGATTGGATGCGTTGACCAATTTCACAAATCCATTCCCAGCTTTCCCCTAGCACTGGCGGCGTCGAAATCCACCCTCTAGGCAGGACGATCCCTTCGGACATTTGACTTCCGGTGCCAAGTTGCTGCGCCCAGTCGCTGATCCCGAGCTCCAATAGCGCATGTCGTAGCCACCGTTGCGAGGCTTTAGCCTGCCTCCGCCGCCGACGAGCCGAGCAGCTCGGAGGATGGCAGATCCTACTATCAAGAAAGAAGAAGTTATGTCTACAAGCGGGTGATCTACCTTTCTCTTTGCTATTCGCACTAGTTACAACTGCTAGCTGACTACTGAACCTCAAATTGTTTGTTAGCCCAACACTGACAAACATATTTTGTCCACAGTTTTCTGTCAAGTGGGATTTGCGCGGACCCCCCTTACCTGGTTACGGTAGTCCTCTATAGGTACGACTCTAAGGGAAAGAGGTATGGACACCATTGTTTCACGATGGAAGAAGCGCATGCGCAGATCTGCACTATATCTGGTATGTATGCTGCTCTGCGTAATCATGTTGAATTATGGCCGAAGCAGACTGCAAAGTTCAGCTTCATGGATGAACGTGGCATCATGGTTCCTATAACGTGTGACAGTCAGCTAACTGGGTTGATGAAAAGGTATGCTTCGGCTGCCATGTTTGAGCTGAAATGTGATGTACTGGATGTGGAAGCTGCTGCAACTGGAAGTCGCTCTTCTATTCTTGGACAGGGTGGTTGCTCGAACCCAATTAGCTCCTGGTAAGCAAAGGTCTCTTGGGGTTCGCATGTTTGTGCTGAATTGTAATTTTTGTTTTATTTACTCTGTAGATATTGGGCAGTTATGCAACAGTCTTGTTTCTTTAACAGGAAGAGCCGCAAGGTTAGAAACATGACTACCGGGTTAGTCATTTTGCTGCCCGAAGAAATTAAAAATGAGTGGAAAGATATCATTTTGCTGCCCGAAGAAATTAAAAACGAGTGGAAAGATGATGCTGGACATGATTCTGGTGCCCATTGTCCCGGCGATGCAGAGTACGTGAAGCTAAGAAAATTGGCACCGAGGAAGAGGAAGAAGGCAGGAAACAAAGAAGCCATTGGACGTGAAGGCTTGGCACCCAGGCTGCGGAAGAAGGCTGCTGGCAATGAAGATGCATAGTAATATGTTGAACTTGAACCTATATATGTAATTCTGTTAAATTCTGATCGCTCTATGTATGGCACGTTGCTGGGCGAAAAAATCTATCCACGTTCTCTGAGTAAAATGTACCGCGACTTAGGGTTTGGAAACGCCCGAGTCAGTAGTTGAATCCGAAATTGTGATTGTGCCACTGCTATCTGAAAACAAGGATCCACCGGTTCCACGATTGCTAAGGGGCAGGAGGTCTCCAAATACGACAGAATGTAAGTGGCACATAAATAAATTATTTAAGCTGCCACACTCCACGAAGCAGCAGCTTATTTCAGATGCTGCACAACGATGTGGCAACATAAACAACAATGTTCTCACCGATAATGCCCAGATGAGGAGGAAATGGGTACCACTTTCTGGCCTAATCTTGAGCCCGTCTATCTCGCCGCCTCTCTGCTCCTGCATCCCCTGCATTTGGCGAAGCTCCCCGATCTCCAGTAACCGGGTGTACGTGCTTCCACTTTATAAATTGTGGTTGTGCCATTTGCATGCGGCACAATCCACGTAGATTATGTTTAAACAAACCACCAATGTCAGAATACACTAGTAGAAAAGGTGTCTTTGGTCCACGGTCACGTTCTCAATCCGGAACAGAGATCTAAATCGAGGCAGAAATTGATCTAGATCACAAATTCTTCCACAAATTAATCGAGACAGAGATCTAAATCGAGGCATTTCATTACTTCAACCACAAATTCTTTTAAACAAAGGTGCGATTTCACACCCTACATTAATTCAACCACTAGTCAACAATTTCACTTCCGCTGCCACTGTCCTCCGAGCCGTCGGCTTCCTCGTCGCTGTCGGACGGAACATCCACGATGTATGCATTGTTCGCGAGACGGAGCACCTCTTCGCGTCGAGCGACGGTGATAACGGTGTACTTGGTCCATCCAGGGACGGACCAGAACCTCTCTCGCCCTTCTCGGTTACGGAGATCCCGGTGCACCACGTGCCCGTCAATGATGCGTTTGCCAATCTTGGCCTTCCGCTCCTTCTTGAATAGCGCCGACTAGTATAGGCTGGCCGCCGCGTACCGGGACAGCGCCCTCTTCCACGCGGGCATCTAGCGGCGGCGCGCCACGATTTCACTCTCCATCTCGGCTCGGCCAGGTAGCGGAGCCACCGGCACCCCCGTAGAGATGATGCGCCATCCGTGGGGCACCTTCGCGGCTGGCGGCGCGAGGATGTCAAAGTTCGCGAACATCACCGCCTCATACAAGTTCAGATCGGGCATCTCCATGGCGGCGCGGTGGAGATTGGAGAGGACGAGGGGATGGACGACGAAGCGACGCGCTGTGGCGCCTCCTATTTTTACACGAGGACGACGAAGCAACGGTCAGACAAAAGAAGTAATGCGGGGTCAGACAAAAGAAGTAATGCGGGGTCAGAGTAGTTTTTTTCCTCCCTGGAATCCGGGACCAATAGTTCAGACCGCTAGGTCAACAAGTACAAATATTACAACTTAAAAAGGCACGGAGCTTAAGCTAAATAGAACTAGTTATCACACATCTCCTTGATCTTCCTAATCTTGGCCCGATGCGCATCTCCCTGCGAGAGCAATGATCGAATTGTCTGCTCCTTCCTTTTAGCATCTTCCTTGCATAGCTTCAATTGTTTCTCTGCATTTTTCCTCATGCACTTGTCAATTCTTGTAGTTGTGTACTGCAGGACTTTGGCCTAGTGGAGATCATTCCTTGCTTGAGTCAGTTCTTGCTCTGCTTTAGCCTTCAGGACCAACGCTGCATCCCTCTCCTTCTCGACTTTGATAACCTTGTCTTGCACCCACCTGGGATCTCTCTTATGCTTGGTCGTGTCAACTGGTTCCCATAGCTTCGTCTCAACACTGTCAAAAAGTGAGCTGAATACGGATTCTTTCAACTCGACAGTCATTTCCCATAGTTTGTCCAGCGTTTTCTGCATCGATTTGGGCTACTCTGGATCTACCCATTTGACAACACCGCAACTTCCGTCTTGCATCATTGCACGATGTCCTTGACACCGTAGAAACCTCATGCCTGCATTTCGTCCTTCGAAGGCTACAAATTTAGCGGGCACATATCCATGTTTACATACCAGAGGACTGTCTTCATCCTCTAAACCGTGATAGTCGGAGTCATACATCGTCTGGTTGGCCTAACATATCATACGCGCATGAGTAAATTAATTAGATCTAGCTCAAAAAATAGATAACTGGCCACAAATGATAGAAATAGAGATGAGACGACTCACCTCGAAATCACCGTCCCTGTCGTCACGACGCGTTTCCTCGCCGTCTCCCCTTGAACCCATGGCGAGATGGGAGGGGGTGGCTGCCAGAGAGGGGATTGGGATGGAGGCGTCGTCGGCTTGCGGCTACGGCAGGATGGGAGTGGAGTGGGGAAAGTGGTTTCGAGGGTAAGGAAGAGAAGTACGGGGACGAAGAGAAGTAATGGGGACGTGACACTGGGATGTGGCCCAGTGAACTCGTGAGACGTGACACTCGCAACAGGGGAGCGCCCGGTGTTGCCAGTTTGTCCAGAGCAAGCGTGGCCAATCATGCCACAGAACAGCCTACTCGCGGATCGCTCTCACGAAGACCATCCCAATCGTCCAAGCGCCCCAATCGAATGGTATGTAACAATCGTCAAGCAGAACAACTGTGTTAGGGCGTGCCTTCTAGAAGACTCGGTCTAACGGCTACCCATGCAATGACACTGGTGTATCCATGTGTGATTTGTGAAAAAACAGACATGCAATCACACTAGGTGGATCCATATGTGGTTTATGGAAGTAACAGACATGCAATGACTCTAGCTGTGATTCATGAAAAGAACAGACATGCAATGACACTGGTGGATCCATGTGTGGTTCATGGGAAGAACACACATTTAATGACACTGGTGGACTCTAGCTGTGGTTCATGAAAAGAACAGACATGCAATGACACTGGTGGATCCATATGTGGTTTGTTAGGAGAACACACATGTAATGACACTGGGTGTGGTTCATGAAAAGAACAGACATGCAATGACACTGGTTGATCCTTATGTGTGGTTCGTGAAAAGAACAGACATGCAATGACGCTGGTGGATCCTTATGTGGTTCATGAAAAGAACTGACATGCAATGACACTGGTGTGGTTCATGAAAAGAACTGACATGCAATGACACTAGGTGTGGTTCATGAAAAGAACAGACATGCAATGACACCGGTGGATCCATGTGTGGTTTATGGAAGTAACAGACATGCAATGACTCTAGCTATGGTTCATGAAAAGAACAGACATGCAATGACACTAGGTGTGCTTCATGAAAAGAACAGACATGCAATTACACTGGGTGTGGTTCATGAAAAGAACAGACATGCAATGACTCTAGCTGGGGTTCATGAAAAGAACACACATGCAATGACACTGGGTGTGGTTCATGAAAAGAACAAACATGCAATGACACCCGTGGATCCTTATGTGGTTTGTTTAGAGGAACAAACATACAATGACAACGGTGGATCCACGTGTGGTTCATGAGGAGAACACACATCCAATGACACTGGTAGATCCTTATGTGGTTTGTTTAGAGGAACATACATGCAATCACAATAGGTGGATCCATATGTGGTTTATGGAAGTAACAGACATGCAATGACTCTAGCTCTGATTCATGAAAAGAACAGACATGCAATGACACTGGTGGATCCATGTGTGGTTCATGGGAAGAACACACATCCAATGACACTGGTGGACTCTAGGTGTGGTTCATGAAAAGAATAGACATGCAATGACACTTGTGGATCCATATGTGGTTTGTCAGGAGAACACACATGCAATGACATTGGGTGTGGTTCATGAAAAGAACAGACATGCAATGACCCTGGTGGATCCTCATGTGTGGTTCATGAAAAGAACAGACATGCAATGACACTGGTGGATCCTTATGTGTGGTTCGTGAAAAGAACAGACATGCAATGACACTGGTGGATCCTTATGTGGTTCATGAAAAGAACAGACATGCAATGACACTGGTGGATCCTTATGTGTGGTTCATGAAAAGAACAGACATGCAATGACAATGGTGGATCCCTATGTGGTTTGTTTAGAAGAACACACATGCAATGACACTGGGTGTGGTTCATGAAAAGAACAGACATGCAATGACACTAGTGGATCCTTATGTGGTTCATGAAAAGAACATACATGCAATGACACTGGTGGATTCTTATGTGTGGTTCATGAAAAGAACAGACATGCAGTGACACCGGTGGATCCACATGTGGTCCATGAGAAGAACACGCATCCAATGACACTGGTGGATCCTTATGTGGTTCATGAAAAGAACTTACATTCAGTGACACTTGGTGTGGTTCATGAAAAGAACAGACATGCAATGACACTGGGTGTGGTTCATGAAAAGAACAGGCATGCAATGACTCTAGCTGTGGTTCATGAAAAGAACACACATGCAATGACAGTAGGTGTGGTTCATGAAAAGAACAGACATGGTATGACACTGGTGGATCCTTATGTGTGGTTCATGAAAAGAACAAACATGCAATGACACCCGTGGATCCTTATGTGGTTTGTTTAGAGGAACAAACATGCAATGACAACGGTGGATCCACGTGTGGTTCATGAGAAGAACACACATCCAATGACACTTGTGGATCCTTATGTGGTTTGTTTAGAGGAACAGACATGCAATCACACTAGGTGGATCCATATGTGGTTTATGGAAGTAACAGACATGCAATGACTCTAGGTGTGATTCATGAAAAGAATAGACATGCAATGACACTAGTGGATCCATGTGTGGTTCATGGGAAGAACATACATCCAATGACACTAGGTGTGGTTCATGAGAAGAACACACATCCAACGACACTGGTAGATCCTTATATGGTTCATGAAAAGAACAGACACGCAGTGACACTGGGTGTGGTTCATGAAAAGAACGGACATGCAATGACACTGGGTGTGGTTCATGAAAAGAACAAACATGCAATGACACTGGTGTATCCTTTTGTGGTTCATGAAAAGAACAGACATGCAATTACACTGCTGGATCCTTATGTGGTTCATGAAAAGCACAGACATGCAATGACACTTGTGGATCCTTATGTGGTTTGTTTAGAAGAACACACATGCAATGACACTGGGTGTGGTTCATGAAAAGAACAGACATGCAATAACACTGGTGGATCCTTATGTGGTTTGTTTAGAGGAACATACATGCAATGACACCGGTGGATCCACGTGTGGTTCATGAGAAGAACACACATCCAATGACACTGGTAGATCCTTATGTGGTTCATGAAAAGAACTGACATGCAGTGACATTGGGTGTGGTTTATGAAAAGACCAGACATGCACTGACACTGGGTGTGGTTCATGACAAGAAGAGACATGCAATGACACTGTGGATTCTTATATGGTTTGTTTAGAGGAACATGCATGCAATGACACCGGTGGATCCACGTGTGGTTCATGAGAAGAACACACATCCAATGACACTAGTAGATCCTTATGTGGTTATGAAAATAAATGACATGCAGTGACACTGGGTGTGGTTCCTGAAATGAACAGACATGCAGTGACACCGGGTGTGGTTCATGAAAAGAATAGACATGCAATGACACTGGGTGTGGTTAATGAAAAGAACAGACATGAGAATGACACTGGTGGATCCTTATGTGGTTCATGAAAAGAACAGACATGCAATGACATTGGTGGATCCTTATGTGTGGTTCATGAAAAGAATAGACATGCAATGACACCGGTGGATCCACGTGTGGTTCATGAGAAGAAATTGCATCAAATGACACTGGTGGATCCTTATGTGGTTCATGAAAAGAACTTACATGCAGTGACATCGCGTGTGGTTCATGAAAATAACAGACATGTAATGACTCTAGCTGTGGTTCATGAAAAGAACACACATGCAATGACAGTAGGTGTGGTTCATGAAAAGAACAGACATGCAATGACACGGGTGGATCCTTATGTGTGGTTCATGAAAAGAACAGACATGCAATGACACCGGTGGATCCTTATGTGGTTTGTTTAGAGGAACAAACATGCAATAACACTGGTGGATCCATGTGTGGTTCATGAGAAGAACACACATCCAATGACACTGGTGGATCCTTATGTGGTTTGTTTAGAGGAACACACATGCAATCACACTAGGTGGATCCATATGTGGTTTATGGAAGTAACAGACATGCAATGACTCTAGTTGTGATTCATGAAAAGAACAGACATGCAATGACACTGGTGGATCCATGTGTGGTTCATGGGAAGAACACACATGCAATGACCCTGGTGGACTCTAGTTGTGGTTCATGAAAAGAATAGACATGCAATGACACTGGTTGATCCTTATGTGGTTTGTTTAGAAGAACACACATGCAATGACACTGGGTATGTTTCATGAAAAGAACAGACATGCAATGACACTGGTGGATCCTTATGTATTTTGTTTAGAGGAACATACATGCAATGACACCAGTGGATCCACGTGTGGTTCATGAGAAGAACACACATCCAATGACACTGGTAGATCCTTATGTGGTTCATGAAAAGAACTGACATGCAGTGACACTGGGTGTGGTTCATGAAAAGAACAGACATGCAATCACACTGGTGGATCCTTATGTGTGGTTCATGAAAATAACAGACATGCAATGACACCGGTGGATCCTTGTGTGGTTTGTTTAGAGGAACAAACATGCAATGACACTGGGGGATCCATGTGTGGTTCATGAGAAGAACACACATCCAATGACACTGGTGGATCCTTATGTGGTTTGTTTAGAGGAACAGACATGCGATCACACTAGGTGGATCCATATGTGCTTTATGGAAGTAACATACATGCAATGACTCTAGCTGTGATTCATGAAAAGAACAGACATGCAATGACACTGGTGGATCCATGTGTGGTTCCTGGGAAGAACACACATCCAATGACACTGGTGGACTCTAGTTGTGGTTCATGAAAAGAACAGACATGCAATGACACTAGTGGATCCATATGTGGTTTGTCAGGACAACACACATGCAATGACATTGGGTGTGGTTCATGAAAAGAACATACATGCAATGACCCTGCTGGATCCTTATGTGTGGTTCATGAAAAGAACAGACATGCAATGACACTTGTGGATCCTTCTGTGGTTTTTTTAGAAGAACACACATGTAATGACACTGGGTGTGGTTCATGAAAAGAACAGACATGCAATGACACTGGTGGATCCTTATGTGGTTTGTTTAGAGGAACATACATGCAATGACATCGGTGGATCCACGTGTGGTTCGTGAGAAGAACACACATCCAATGACACTGGGTGGATCCTTATGTGGTTCATGAAAAGATCTGACATGTAGTGACACTGGGTGTGGTTCATGAAAAGAACAGGCATGCAATGACATTGCTGGATCCATGTGTGGTTTATGGAAGTAACAGACATGCAATGACTCTAGCTGTGGTTAATGAAAAGAACACGCATGCAATGACCCTGGGCGTGGTTCATGGAAAGAACAGACATGCAATGACACTGGTGGATCCTTATGTGGTTTGTTTAGAGGAACAGACATGCAATGACATCGAACACACATCGAATGACACTGGTGGATCTTTATGTGGTTTGTTTAGAGGAACAGACATGCAATGACACCGGTGGATCCTTATGTGGTCTGTCTAGAGGAACACACATGCAATGATATTGGGTGTGGTTCATGAAAAGAACAGACATGCAATGACTTATGTGGTTTGTTTAGAAGAACACACATGCAATAACACTAGGTGTGGTTCATGAAAAGAATAGACAGACAATGACACTGGTGGATCCTTATGTGGTTTGTTTAGAAGAACACACATGCAATGACACTGGGTGTGGTTCATGAAAAGAACAGACATGCAATGACACTGGTGGATCCTTGTGTGGTTTGTTTAGAGGAACAGACATGCAATGACACCGGTGGATCCACGTGTGGTTCATGAGAAGAACACACATCTAATGACACTTGTAGATCCTTATGTGGTTCATGAAAAGAACAGACATGCAGTGACACCGGGTGTGGTTCATGAAAAGAATAGACATGCAATGACACTGGGTGTGGTTCATGAAAAGAACAGACATGCAATGACACTGGTGGATCCTTATGTGCTTCATCAAAAGAACAGACATGCAATGACACTAGTGGATCCTTATGTGGTTCATGAAAAGAACTTACATGCAATGACACTGGTGGATCCTTATGTGGTTTGTTTTGAGGAACATACATGCATGACACTTGGTGTGGTTCATGAAAAGAACAGACATGCAATGACACTAGTGGTTCCATGTGTGGTTTGTGGAAAGAACACACATGCAATGACACTGGTTGATCCATGTGTGGTTTGTGGAAAGAACACACATGCAATGACTCTAGTGGTTGATCCATGTGTGGTTTGTGGAAATAACAGACATGCAGTGACACCGGGTGTGGTTCGTGAAAAGAACAGACATGCAATGACACTGGGTGTGGTTCATGAAAAGAACAGACATGCAATGACACCGATGGATCCTTATGTGGTTCATGAAAAGAACAGACATGCAATGACACTAGTGGATCCTTATGTGGTTCATGAAAAGAACAGACATGCAATGACACGGGTGGATCCTTATGTGTGGTTCATGAAAAGAACAGACATGCAATGACACCGGTGGATCCACGTGTGGTTCATGAGAAGAACACACATCCAATGACACTGGTGGATCCTTAAGTGGTTCATGAAAAGAACTTACATGCAGTGACACCGGGTGTGGTTCATGAAAAGAACACACATGCAATGACTTATGTGGTTTGTTTAGAAGAACACACATGCAATGACACTGGGTGTGGTTCATGTAAAGAACAGACATGCAATGACACTAGTGGATCCTTATGTGGTTTGTTTAGAGGAACAGACATGCAATGACACTGGTGGATCCATGTGTGGTTCATGAGAAGAACACACATCCAATGACACTGGTAGATCCTTATGTGGTTTGTTTAGAGGAACAGACATGCAATTACATCGGTGGATCCTTACATGGTCTGTCTAGAGGAACACACATGCAATGACACCGGGTGTGGTTCATGAAAAGAATAGACATGCAATGACTTATGTGGTTTGTTTAGAAGAACACACATCCAATGACACTGGTGGATCCTCATGTGGTTTGTCTAGAGGAATAGACATGCAATCACACAGGTGGATCCATGTGTGGTTTATGAGAAGAACACACATCTACTGAACTCTAGTGGATCTATCTTGGCATAATTTGATGTATTCCACGATGTATTTCATTGTACAAGACACTTTCCATTTTTATACTACTCAGCTTTGCCCTTGGTTTTATGTGGTACTACTTAGTTTTGCCCCCCTCTCTATCTTTCGTAGAAGCCCAAACCTGTGCTCACCCTGTCTGCTACTCCCTGATTGGTTGTCACAGTTGTCACGCGGATCGTGCGCATCAACCGTTGATTCTGTGCGATCCAACAATGATTGTTGCACACGTCGTGCCCTTCACAGTACAGCGTGAGACAGCACGGACGTCTCCCTCCGCGAGACTTCTACAGGAAGGAACACGATGCCGTCCATGGAAAAAGTCGTCGAGCGGTCATGTCAAGTTTAATCAAGTCTGAAAAGCCTACTACTGCTACTACAACTCATGCACAGGGCAACGGGGTCATCGAGTGCACGGTTGTCAATGGGACGCTGCAATTTATTGCCAGTTGATTTTAATCAGACATATCCCATTTTTACGCAGCGCTCTCAATCTCACTTCCAACTGGGCCCTACCTCTAGTAAATTCCATGAGTCAAGGTCCCCCTCGAGTATATCTAACGTTGCTAGAAATTAGTTCCGCGCCACTTGCATGCAGTGGAATCGAGGTCTGCCATGAGCGTGTTTTCAATGCAGCTCTAAAGTGGAGATCGTGGCTGTTTCAAAAAAAGGGAACCGCAAAAAAAGGGTGGAGATCATGGTAGCCCCCGCCCCCGCCCACCACACGCGTCCACTCGAGGACTACGAACGGTCCGGTGTTTATAACCCCCCTCGACCTTCTTCTTCCATGAGCTCGTGTCATTTCCCCCCAGTCTGTCTAGTCCCAAGACCCCAATCTACACCTGCCGCGTGCGCCGAAGCTTCCTCGTTTGCACTACCTCCTTCCATTGGTGCGCCATGAAGCGTACGCGTGGAGACGATCCGGAGGTGAAGCCCGTTGAAGGCGCAACAGCAGATGGCTCGGTCGTTGCCAAGTAGGCGGAGGCGTCTTCTCTGGGCACGAACGCCGCTTGTCGCCACGCCATCGAGGGTGTGAGCTCATCCGTCCAGCCAGTAGCCGTCGCCGCCGAGAAGCAGGTGGTAGCCATCGCCACCGAGCAGCAGGTGGTAGCCGTCGCCAGTGGATCCTTATGTGGTCTCTGTTGTGCGTTTCCCATCGTCCATGCCTACAAGCAAATGGGTGAAAGGAACTGCCTACAAGGAACTGCCTGCGAGAGGAAGAAGAAGATGAACCGACGGTTCCAGAACAGAGGAAGAAGCGTCCAGGAAAAACTGTAGAGGAATGACTAAGGAAGAGGAATGACTGCACAAGAAACGTGGTAACTACAACTTTCAGTTCGAGAACTCACCGTGGTTACGTGGAGATCGTGGCAGTGCCGCCGGTTCAACAAGTGGGGCCAGTTCCTGCGAGAATATGAAATTAGCTGTGCATTTTTCTATGCGAGAAATTGAGAGAAGTCATTTATATTTTGTCTTTCATAATTAAACACAATGAAGTTGGTACATCCCAAGACATTTGAACACAAGAGATTTGTAAGTTTAACATACAACAACACTTACAGGCCCAACATGGCAGAACTTGGAGAGCCCCAGAACTTCAGCTAACATAGAGACCTCGGCAGAGGTGGCAGAATTGGTGCGGGTGCAACCACGGCGACGACGAGCTCGAATTCTAGAGGAGGAAAACAGAACCGAGCATGGTCGACAAGGTGATAGATCTCACCGGGAACCAATTCTCGTCCCCGACCGTGCCATGGGTGCGTCCACGGTGAGGGCGAGCTCCGACTCAGGATGGGGAGGAGAGCGGGGCCGAGCAGCTTCGTCACTTCCCAGCTCCGCGCCATGGCCGCGACCACAGATTGCCGCTCCGGGGAAGAAGACGCGTAATGGATGCAGGCGCCAACGCTGCAAGCCTACAGGGAGGAGAACTGGGCCGAGCAGGTTCGTCCACGTCCCAGCTCCGCACCATGGCTACGACGCCCCACAGATTGCTGCTCCGGGGAAGAAGAAGACGCGTAATGGATGCAGACGCCAATGCTGCAAGCCTAATTGACACCTAAGCGACGGGAGCGACAGGAGCAACATAACGGCGAGAACTGACAGGAGGGGCCCAACTTGACGACCGTTAGCCTGATTTTTTGTATTGAAACGTAAAGTTGAATTCGTGCCGAAAAAGACCCTCTGAGTATTTGGCACACCAACTGTAGTCATTGCGGATGATTTCAGGGAACTTGGGTACCGCGTTGCCTGGACACCCCAACTTTCGGGCCGCAAAATGATATTCTCAAAAAATGGTGCCATTGTCTACGTCCTCCATGACAGAAGTCGGCTCGGTATTCACCGACGACTATGTCTCCCCAACTCGCAGCCAAATGACGGACCGTGAGATCCACCAAACTAGCCTCGGATCGACCACCTCTGACGAAGGATATGACCACCACCGCGAAGCCCAGGGTCGCCGCCCCTGATGTCCTCGTGATGCGGATCAAGACCAAGAGGTCCTCCACGAGACACTGGCTTTGAAGACGACCAGATTAGCAGGTGTTGGATGGTTGAAACAACCATAGACCATCGAGCCAACGCCTAGCGAGGCCTACCACCAAGTACCTCTGCCACCTACCGAATCGTCGCCTACGGATATACGACTGTTGCCTCACTCTGGATGCCGCTTCTTGCCACCACCGCTAGGGAATCGCCCGAGATCTGAGCCACCGCGACCCCATAGCTCCAAAGCATTAGGTAAACGGCCTCCGTTGAGCCGCCCAGACTTTTCCCTGGCCGCATCGGCGGCGGAAGGGAGAGGATGTGGGGGTGGTCAAGGAGAGGATGTCGGGCTCCCCGGTGCGGCGCGGCGGTGCCGCACGGGAGCGGGTAGGGTTTCTCACCGAAGTGGACTACCAGATGCACACTCTAGAAAAGAAAGCTTATACCTTTTCTTAAAATTCAAACAAATAAAGTTTAACCTAGTGTTTAGAAAAATCTATCAATAACTACCATGCTGTTTAGATATCCTGTGTAAATATATTGTAAGATATATCTAAAAATATTTATTTTGTATTGTAAATGTAATTTTTTTTTTTTAAACTTGGTCAAATTTCGCATAGTTTTCTTTGACTTTTGAAAACAATTATAGACATTCTTTTCCGGAATGAAGGTACTACCCAATTACTCGTGCGCTGCCTCCCAAACGTGGCTAACATCTTCACTGATTAAACTTACCAGCGTTGCAGGGTTCTGTATCTTTTATACCAAGAACTCATATACTAATTCCTTGACGTTAGATGTTCCGCACGATATAAGCCGTGCAAGACACTTCCTTCTTCTTCATGAAACTATGGCCACCGGTAACCTTGCTCCAACAATATTTGATTAAAGAACTCTGGTTAGCAATGGCCGCTTGAATTTTGGTTGGGTGATTTGTCTAACCTAAACTCTATATGTTTTTCCCGAAGTCTCCTCACGCTAAAACTCCTCCTTCCGAAACTTACGATTTCCTCCTCCTTCAAAATTCAAAGTTGAGATATTTAACCATTACCAAGTTCTAAATTCCAAATTTCATTTTAGAACCTTGTCTGGTATTTGAACAGTAATTTCTGCTATCCATGGTTACCAGAAACCCTAGTTCCCAAGAGTTTATTCCTCGAAACAAACTTTCGCCACGCTTTATAAATAAACCAACCATCCACACAACGTTACAAGGTTCAAACAAGAAAGAACGGAGTCTGCTAGGACAATAGCACAAATAAGCCCAACCGGAAGGAGAGCAGAAACAAGCTCTCAAAGGGGAAGGAACCGAAAAGGCAGTACAGTGCGTTCGGCTGGTTGAAGAGGAGATCCCAAGAGTTCTTTTACCTGTGGCCTAATCAATCACTAGTAGAAAATGGGCCTTTAGTTCGGGCCACTAGTCCCGGCCATGGCTGGGGCCGGGACTAATGGTCCGAACCAAACGGCTCGAGGAGGTCGAGGTACTTTGTCCCGGTCCGTAAGGAACCATTAGTCCCAGTTTGTATCTCAAACTGGGACTAATAGCCGGGCCCTATATATATGCACCCAGCCCTCCACTCTCTCCTGTTTTTTTCCTATGTGAGGTGGGTATAACTTTATGCTAACTTTTTTTCTTCATATGCACTAGAGGTGTTCGGTGAAATGCCTGTTAGAGCGATGTCACTAGAGTTCACACAAGACAAAACATGATATGAGGTGCCAGAGTGACACTTAAGGTTTCTCCTCTTTGTTTTGTAGTGTCCTAAAAGGTTAGCAACTATTTTCTAGTTTTGACCGCGCGGTAGTAATTTAAGCATCGTGATTGTGTTTGATATATATGCATGGTTGTATGATGCAGATGAGCCACCCATGGATGTACGATGACCGACGCTCTGACGCTTACAGAGAAGGCGTGCGTTCTTTTCGCCTTGTGGCCGAGGCGAACAAGCGGCGGGATGGTTTTATGTGTTGTCCATGTGTTGAATGTCGGAATGAGCAGGCTCACACTTCCTCAAGAGTCATTCAGAGCCACCTGCTTCGGTCCGGTTTCATGTCCGGCTATAATGTTTGGACCAAGCACGGAGAAAGAGAGGTTATGATGGAAGACGACGATGAAGAAGAGAACGATGATGACAACTACCGATCTATGTTCCCTGAATACGATGATAACGCAGTTGAAGATAATGAAGAAGAAGGGGGTGAAGAACGGGAACCAGATGAGCCCGTTGATGATTTTGGTCGGGTCATTAGTGATGCAAGGCGAGACTGCGACACAGAAAAGGAGAGGTTGCAGTTCGAGCAGATGTTATAGGACCACAACACATTGTTGTACCCAACTTGTGAAGATGGCCAGAAGAAGCTGGGTAGCACACTGGAATTGTTGAAGTGGAAGGCAAAGACCGGTATGACTGACTCAGGATTTGAAAAGTTGCTGGTAATAATGAAGAAGCTGCTTCCAAGAAATAACCAATTGCCCTCTAGTACGTACGAAGCAAAGAAACTTGTCTGCCCTCTAGGATTAGATGTGCAGAAGATACATGCATTCCCTAATGACTGCATCCTCTACCGCGGTGAGAAGTACGAGAATATGGATAAATGCCCGGTATGCACTTCATTGCGGTATACGATCAGAAAAGATGACCCTGGTGATGTTGAGGGCGAGCCACCCAGGAAGAGGGTTCCTGCCAAGGTGATGTGGTATGCTCCTATAATACCATGGTTGAAACGTTTCTTCAGAAATAAAGAGCATGCCAAATTTTTGCGATGGCACATGGAAGACCGTAAGAAAGACGGGATGTTGAGGCACCCTGCTGATGGTCGACAGTGGAGAAAAATCGAGAGAGACTTCCCGGACTTTGCTGGTGACACAAGGAACTTATGGTTTGGTCTAAGTACCGATGGCATGAATCCTTTTGGGGAGCAGAACTGTAGTCACAGCACCTGGCCCGTGACTCTATGTATCTACAACCTTCCTCCTTGGTTGTGCATGAAGCGGAAGTTCATTATGATGCCAGTGCTCATCCAAGGCCCGAAGCAACCTGGCAACGATATTGATGTGTACCTAAGGCCATTAGTTGATGAACTTCTACAGTTGTGGGCCAAACCAGGTGTACATGTGTGGAATGAGCACAAACAACAGGAATTTGACCTACAAGCGTTGATGTTCGTAACCATCAATGATTGGCCTGCTCTTAGTAACATTTCAGGACAGACGAATAAAGGATACAATGCATGCACGCACTGTTTAGATGAGACTGAAAGTATATATCTGGATAAATGTAGAAAGAATGTGTACCCGTACAATCGTCGTTTTCTTCTGCCCAGTCATCCCTTAAAGAAGAAAGGCAAGCATTTCAATGGCAAGGCAGAAACTCGGACGAAGCATGTCCCCCGTAGTGGTGCTGATGTATTTGGTATGGTCAAGGATTTGGATGTAATCTTTGGAAAGGGTCCTGGAGGACAACCTGTTCCGAAAGACCCTATTACCGGACATGCACCCATGTGGAAGAAGAAATCTATATTTTGGGAGCTACCCTATTAGAAAGTGCATGAGGTCCGCTCTGCAATTGATGTGATGCACCTAACGAAGAATCTTTGCGTGAATATTCTAGGCTTCCTGGGCTTGTATGGGAAGTCAAAAGAAACCCCGGCAGCATGGGAGGACCAGCAACATCATAAAGGACGAGATGACAAGCATCCATGGCAGTTTCAAGGGCTTGCCAGCTATGCTCTTACCAAAGAACATAAGGAAATCTTTTTTGAAGTGATTTTCAGTATCAAGGTCCCATCTGGCTTCTCGTCGAATATAAAGGGAATAGTAAATATGAAAGAGAAAAAATTTCAAAACCTAAAGTCTCATGACTGCCACGTGCTTATGACGCAATTGCTTCCGGTTGCATTGAGGGGAATTCTACCAGAAAATGTTCGACTAGCAATTGTGAAGGTATGTGCATTACTCAATGCAATTTCTCAGAAGGTAATTGATACATTGCAAATGTATCTATAATTTTTGATGTTCCATGCTTGGTTTTATCCACTTTCTTGTGTTTTGTGCCAACTTTGGAGTACTTTTCATATGATTTCTTGGACTAACCTATTAACAAGAGCCACAGTGCCAGCTGCCTGTTTTCTGCTGTTTTTGGTTCCAGGAAAGTCAGAAAATGAATATTCTCGGAATTGGACGGGACAAAAGCCAAAGTGCCTCTTTTTCCGGAAGGGATCAAGTGCCAGAATACGAAACGGAGAGGGGCGAGGGGCCGGCCACACCACTTGGCCGCACGGCCAGGCCTGGCCCGTGCAAGGGGGTGGTGTGGTGGCTCCCGGCACCCCCTCGGCCTCTCCTTCCGCCTATAAGTTGCCCTCGAGACGAAAACCCTAAGTACCCGATCAAAAATCCACGAAAGAGTCTGTAGCCGCTATCATCTCCATCCCTAGATCGGAAGGGATCTGAAGCTCTTCCCGGCACCCTGCCGGAGAGGGGAATTCACCCTGGAGGCCTTCTTCATCACCATGCAAGCCTCCGGTGTGATGCGTGATTAGTTCATCCTTGGACTACGGATCCATGTAGTAGCTAGATGGCTGGTTTCTCCTCCTTTTTGCTTTCATGTTTAGATCTTGTGAGCTCCGTTCATGATCAAGATCATCTATTTGTAATTCATACATGTTGTGTTTGCGGGGATCCGATGGATATTGATATGCTATTTAAGATTGATTATTGATTCTATCATGTCTTTGTTATTTGAGATCTTGCATGCTTTCCGTTGTTAGTAGCTATCTTGGCCAAGTAGATGCTAGCAACTCCAAGAGTTAGTATTTATGCTCGATAGTGGGTTCGTGCCTCTGGTAATCTAGGGAAGTGACAGAAATCTCTAAGGTACTAGATGTGATGTTGCTACTAGGGAGAAAACAACAATCCTTTGTTCATAGAACAATCGTATTGTTTACTTTACACGCAGTTCGTAAAGCAATAATCTGTTGCTTGCAACTTAATACTGGAGGGGGTTCGGATGATAACCTGAAGGTGGATTATTAGTCATAGATGCAGTTGGATGGCGATCTACGTATTATGTTGTAATGCCCAATCAAGTCTCAGAGGAGTCAAGATGATTAGTATATGCATGTATTGCTTTCTCGGTGTTTGTCAATTGCCCCGCTGTAATTTGTTCACCCAGCATGTTATCTATCTAAGCAAAGCCACCTCTAGTGAACTATGGATCCCGGTCCTTTTACTTTACATACAATCTACAATCTTTTACTGCTTTGTGTTTACTTTCTGCAAACTATTACTTCTTTCCATTCGATACGTTTAATCTTTTGTTTTCCGCAAAACACGGTGAGATTGACAACCTCATCGCAAGTTGGGGACAAAGTTCTGTGGTTGTGTTGTGCAGGTCTCCACGTTGCTACTAGCACCGGTAGTGCGCCCTGCCAAAGCTCAGCTAGTAACACCTTTGGGGTGTTTCCTTGCTCCTACTGGTTTGATTAAACCTTGGTTTCATAACTGAGAGAAGACTTGCTGCTATATTCATCGTACCTTCCTCTTGGGGTTCCCAACGAGCTCTACGTTGAAAGTCGAGCGCAACAAGATTTTCTGGCGCCGTTGCCGAGGAGTCAAGGACATCTTCACAAGGGGAGTCCCTCATAACCAATCTCTTTACTTTGTTGTTTTTGTTTTGCTTAGTTTCTTTTTGCTTTGTTTGCTTGTTTTGTTTCTTCAAAAACACAAAAAAAAATTTAGTTTTACTAGTTTGCTTTCTTATTTGAAAACCCAAACAAATGACTACTCTTGAAAACACTAAGTTGTGTGACTTCACTAGCACCAACAACAATGATTTTATGAGCACACCTATTGCTCAACCTATGGCTGAAAATACTTTCTTTGAGATAAAACCTGCTTTGCTCAATCTTGTTATGAGAGAACAATTTTCTGGTATTGCTAATGAAGATGTTGCTTCCCATCTAAATAACTTTGTTGAACTTTGTGAGATGCAAAAGCATAGGGATATAGATGGTGATATTATTAAGCTGAAATTGTTTCCTTTCTCTTTGAGAGGAAAAGCTAAAAATGGTTGAATTCCTTAACTAGGAATAGTATTGATTCTTGGACTAAATGCAAATATGCTTTTATTGGAAAATACTATCCCCCTGCTAAGATTATATCCATGAGAAGTGAAATAATTAAGTTTAAACAACTTGATAATGAGCATGTTGCTCAAGCTTGGGAAAGAATGAAATCTTTGGTAAAGAATTGTCCCACTCATGGACTGGCTGCTTGGATGATCATCCAAACTTTTTATGCAGGATTGAACTATTCTTTAAGGAACCTATTGGATTTAGCTTCTGGAGGTAGCTTTATGACCATCACTTTGGGTGCTGCAACAAACTATTGGATAATATGATGGTTAATTATTCTGAATGGCATACTTAGAGAGCTCCACAAGGTAAGAAGGTAAATTCTGTTGAGGAAGCCTCCTCCTTGAGTGATAAGATTGATATTATTATGTCTATGCTTGTTAATGGGAAAGCCCATATTGATCCAAATAATGTTCCTTTAGCCTCTTTGGTTGCTCAAGAAGAGCAAGTTGATGTGAACTTCATAAGAAATAATAATTTTTGCAACAATGCTTATAGGAACAATTTTGGTAACAACAATTATAAGCCATATCCTCCCAACAATGGTAATACTTATGGAAATTCTTACAACAATAATAAGAGTGCTCCCTCTGAACTTGAAGTTATGCTTAAAGAGTTTATTAGTAAACAAACTGCTTTTAATAAAACTATTGAGGAAAAACTCTCTAATGCTGAAAGAAACATAGCATTTTTGGCTGAAGCTCAATCTACTTTGAATAAAATGGTCGCTAAACCCGAAACTATTGAGAATCCCTTTGTAGCTACTAATGCTATACAAGTAAGAATTGATGAAAATGTTAGACTATTAGCTGAATTACATGCTAAGTGGGAAAGAGAAGATGAAATTGCTAGAAACATTAGTGTTTCTACTATCACCACCACTAGTGTTGAGGCTAGTAATATTTCTACTACTTTAGATGATAAAGTTGATTTTGATCTTGATGGTTGCAATATCTCTAAAGTTATTAAGTTCCTACAAAAGCTTGCTAAAAGTCCTAATGCTAGTGCTATGAACATGGCTTTTACAAAACACATTACCGATGCTCTCATAAAGATTAAGGAAGAAAAGATGAAAAATAAAGCTTCTATTCCTATAAAACAAGAGGATGGTTGGGAACCCATCATTAATATGAAAGTGAATGACTTTGATTTCAAAGCTTTGTGTGATCTTGATAGTAGTGTTTCTATTATGTCTAGGATTTATGATATGCTTGATTTGCCTCCTCTTGAAGATTGTTATTTGAATGTCCCACTTAATTCTAATGCTAAAAAGAAACTCATGGGGAGCCGTAATGATGTTCTTATTATGATTAGCGATTCCTATGTCCCCGTTGATTTCTATGTTTTGGATGTTGAATACAATGCTTCTTGTCATATTACTTTGGGAAGACCTTTTCTTAGAACTGTTGGAGCCATCATTGATATGAAAGAAGGCACCATTAAATATCAAATCCCACTCAACAAAGGTATAGAACACTTCCCTAAAAAGATAGAAAATATTTCTTTTGCTTCTCCTATGAAAACAAAATTTGGTCTTAATGCTTCTTGATTTGAGAACACTTGATTCTTTCTTTGCTTCTTATGCCTAACTTAAAGGCGTTAAAGAAAAGCACTTGTTGGGAGATAATCCAAGAGTTTTAGATGAGTCTTGGAAGTTATTACCTCTGTAATAACCTCTCCTTATCCTTTTTATTTGCTTTTTGTGCCAAGAGTAACCTCTAATGAGGGTGAAGTAATGATTGGGAAAGTTGCTATCCCGAAACAGATTTCTGTGCTTCACCGTAAAAATTCCTGAGATATCTCTATATGTCGGAGTGAGCTGTAATTCTTTATGCTTCTGACCCAGGTTGTGAGCTAACTTTCGTTAGTTCAACACATTTTGATTTGAGCAACAGAAGGTCTTCGAAAAAATTCGGCTTTACCTGCTGGTCTGTTTTGACAGATTTCTGCCATTTTCTGCATTTGCTTCTTGTTAGTTCCTTCTTGAGTTCTTTGGGGAATTGAGATTTTTGAGGGAAGTGGTACAGTAGCTAGTGTTCTAATGGAAGTTTATTTGGTGTTAGAACTGAACCTTAAGAATTATTTATCTTAAGTGCACTAATGTTGCTAATGAGATTGTGTGAAGTTTTGTATGAAGGAAAAATTTCAGGTGTATGGAAGGAATGAGTAATGAGATGAAGGATGGACTAAAGCTCAAGCTTGGGGATGCCACGCGTGTCACCCCAAGAAATATCCAAGAAGTATAAGCGTCAAAGCTTGGGGATGCCCAAGGCATCCACTTTCTTCATCAATAAAAATCCCAGGTTTCTTTCAAACACTTCATTTTTATTATTTTATGCACAGTTGTGTTTTTCTTGGAGCATCTTCTTTTTTGTTTTTGTTTTAGTTTTTAGTTTGCTTGGTTTGCTTAGCTTTCTAAATAAATTGGTTGGACCCCCTCTTTCACACTTTGGTTTGCAAATAGTTTGGTTTGGTTTGGAAAAGAGTAGGAAAGTTCATACTTATGTGGTAAAAAGAGCTCGTTTGTGACTGTGGCCTATGCTTTGTCATGCCATGCTTGATATTGTTTTGGCTTTATGCTTAGTATTCTTTGTTGTAGCATGAATTGTTATAAACAATTGAGATTGCTTAATGTTCCTTGGATGAATCATGCGTTGTTTTAGCATATTAAAGCATAGTATAGTGGTATTCTCCTTAGATGCTTTATTTGGGTTGACTTGGCGCATGCTCACACCATGTTATGACTATCTCAAGTCACCATAGCCTTTATGATCCTTTAGTTTTCAACTTGTAGTATCACTTTATGCTTTGATCAATGATGTTTTGTCGCTCTGCATGATTATGGCCATTATTGCTCTCTTAGTTTGTCGCTCCCAGTCTTTTGCTAGCCTCCACAACAAAGTATGAGTTCCACTCATGCATACAACTCCCTAAACCAAGTTTTTCCAAAGAGTCCACCATACCTACCTACTAGCTTATGCTATTCCAAGTATATTCATGCTTTTGTTTACCTTCCACTTGTTATGAGAAAACTAGTGATTAAAGCTCTCACGAACTTGATGGCACACTTTACTTTATTGCCTCTAATAAACTTGAACCATTGGGTCCTTCTTTGTTGCGTATATGCTTGCGCTTTATAATTTGAAATTATCAGAACCATGTTTCATGGGGAACGCTTTCAACATTGCACTTGTACTTTGTACCCCGTTGAGAGCATAGTGGCCATTCTTAGTTCTATGTGCATTGTCCCAAGACTAGTTGATTGATGCATAACTTGTTATTGCTTGTTTGAAACTATTGTATCTAGTCACTCTTATGAACTTTGAAGGTGTCCTGTGCATTTATATTTGCTACTCCATTGAGGGACAAGCTGAATACTTTTATGCTATGTTTTCTTTATGTGAAACAAACAAACGTCTTGCAAAGCATGTTATTCATGAATCTTTTGTTTGTGCCTTTTCATGTTGCGTCATACTTTCTTTGCTTATTGCTAAAACTTTGTATTTCATGTTATGATTTAAGTACTATGATCACAGCTTTTAGTGTTTTGCAAATACTTTGATCAAGTCTTTGATGGTGCATGTCACCTCAAAAATTATTTCTTTTTATCACTGACCTACTCGAGGACGAGCAGGAGTTAAGCTTGGGGATGTTGATACATTGCAAATGTATCTATAATTTTTGATGTTCCATGCTTGGTTTTATCCACTTTCTTGTGTTTTGTGCCAACTTTGGTGTACTTTTCATATGATTTCTTGGACTAACCTATTAACAAGAGCCACAGTGCCAGCTGCCTGTTTTCTGCTGTTTTTGGTTCCAGGAAAGGCAGAAAATGAATATTCTCGGAATTGGACGGGACAAAAGCCAAAGTGCCTATTTTTCCGGAAGGGATCAAGTGCCAGAATACAAGAGGGAGAGGGGCCAGGGGCCGGCCACACCACCTGGCCGCGCGGCCAGGCCTGGTCCGCGCCAGGGGGTGGTGTGGTGGCTCCCGGCACCCCGTCGGCCTCTCCTTCCGCCTATAAGTTGCCCTCGGGACGAAAACCCTAAGTACCCGATCAAAAATCCACGAAAGAGTCTGTAGCTGCCATCATCTCCATCCCTAGAACCGGAGGGATCTGAAGCTCTTCGCGGCACCCTGTCGGAGAGGGGAATTCACCCTGGAGGCCTTCTTCATCACCATGCAAGCCTCCGGTGTGATGTGTGAGTAGTTAATCCTTGGACTACAGATCCATGTAGTAGCTAGATGGCTGGTTTCTCCTCCTTTGTGCTTTCATGTTTAGATCTTGTGAGCTCTGTTCATGATCAAGATCATCTATTTGTAATTCATACATGTTGTGTTTGCGGGGATCCGATGGATATTGAGATGCTATTTCAGATTGATTATTGATTCTATCATGTCTTTGTTATTTGAGATCTTGCATCCTTTCCGTTGTTAGTAGCTATCTTGGCCAAGTAGATGCTAGCAACTCCAAGAGTTAGTATTTATGCTCGATAGTGGGTTCATGCCTCTGGTAATCTGGGGAAGTGACAGAAATCTCTAAGGTACTAGATGTGTTGTTGCTACTAGGGAGAAAACAACAATCCTTTGTTCATAGAACAATCGTATTATTTACTTTACAAGAAGTTCGTAAAGCAATAATCTGTTGCTTGCAACTTAATACTGGAGGGGGTTCGGATGATAACCTGAAGGTGGATTATTAGTCATAGATGCAGTTGGATGGCGGTCTATGTATTATGTTGTAATGCCCAATCAAGTCTTAGAGGAGTCAAGATGATTAGTATATGCATGTATTGCTTTCTCGGTGTTTGTCAATTGCCCCACTGTAATTTGTTCACCCAGCATGTTATCTATCTAAGGAGAGCCACCTCTAGTGAACTATGGATCCCGGTCCTTTTACTTTGCATACAATCTACAATCTTTTACTGCTTTGTGTTTACTTTCTGCAAACTATTACTTCTTTCCATTCGATACGTTTAATCCTTTGTTTTCCGCAAAACATGGTGAGATTGACAACCTCATCGCAAGTTGGGGACAAAGTTCTGTGGTTGTGTTGTGCAGGTCTCCACGTTGCTACTAGCACCGGTAGTGCGCCCTGCCAAAGCTCAGCTAGTAACACCTTTGGGGTGTTTCCTTGCTCCTACTGGTTCGATTAAACCTTGGTTTCATAACTGAGGGAAAACTTGCTGCTATACTCATCGTACCTTCCTCTTGGGGTTCCCAACGAGCTCTACGTTGAAAGTCGAGCACATCAGTAATCGATCGATAAAGTCTATCAGGGTTACAGATTGATGTGGTCCAATGTCTGGTCAGCTTCGAGTTGTTGTTCCCGCCATCCTTCTTCAATATTATGACGCACCTCCTAGTTCACCTAGTCGAAGAGATTAGAATTCTCGGTCCTGTGTTTCTACACAATATGTTCCCCTTCGAGAGGTTCATGGGAGTCTTAAAGAAATATGTTCATAACCGTGCTAGGCCAGAAGGAAGCATCTCCAAGGGCTATGGAACAGAGGAGGACATTGAGTTTTGTGTTGACTTTCTTCCTGACCTTTAGCCGATTGGTGTTCCTGAATCTCGGTATGAGGGGAGGATGACTGGAAAAGGCACACTAGGAAGGAAATCAATGATATGTAGGGACATGCATTATTTCACTCAAGCACACTACACAGTTCTACACAATTCCACCGTGGTGGCTCCGTATATCAAGAAACACAAGAATATTCTACGCTCCGAAAACCCGGGGAAGCCTGAAACCTTGATTAAAGGGGAACACGAGAAGAATTTTGGCAGTTTGTTGCAGACACATCTCATGAATAACACCACTGTTGGAGATGAGTTGTACTCGTTGGCCAGGTTACCATCTTCGACTATATGTACTTTCCAAGGGTACGAGATAAATGGGAATACATTTTACACGATCGCCCAAGATAAAAAGAGCACCAACCAAAACAGTGGTGTCCGCTTTGATGCAACAGATGACAATAGGCAGAAGGACACATATTATGGGTACATAGAGGAGATATGGGAACTTGACTATGGACCTACTTTTAAGGTCCCTTTGTTTTGGGTGCAAATGGGTCAAGCTGACAGGAGGCGGGGTACATGTAGACCAAAAGTACGGCATGACAACAGTGGATCTCAACAATCTTGCATACATGGATGAACCATTTGTCCTAGCCAACGATTTGGCTCAGGTTTTCTATGTGAAGGACATGTCTTCCAAACCGAGAAAAGGGAAAGATAAGCAAAAGAATACAGAATACGATGAGCCAAAGCGCCACATAGTTCTTTCAGGGAAAAGAAACATCGTGGGAGTGGATGACAAGACAGACATGTCAGAAGATTACAATAAGTTTCATGAAATTCTGCCCTTCAAAGTGAAAACTGACCCAAGCATCCTGTTAAATGATGAAGATTCTCCATGGCTACGGTGCAGAAGAAAACCACAACACTAGATGTTGGTGATGTGTAATAATGTATTAAACCTTTTATTTGAGACATAAATCTATGTAATGTATTAAACCTTTTATTTGAGACATAAAGGTCCCCTTTCATCTAATACATCTTGCTCAATCAAACTAGACGTTGACGACCGGATTCTGAGCCGCGGGAGGTGATCACCCAAAGAGAAGGAACCATCACAAGAGAAGGAACCCACAAACACTAAGGATACATAGCACAACTGAAAATTAAGATACATAGCACAACTGAAAATTAAGAAACATGCCTAATGTTGGAGTGATTCAGTCATGCTCCTGCCTAGCCCTGTAATACGCGCCACTGTAGTCGTCGTAGTCGCCGGCGCCGTCGCCGCTGTCTTCGTCGGGGTCGTCGTAGTCGAACCTTGAAGGTTGGGCACGCGTGGGCTGGATTTGAGGGTACCGCAGGCGGGGGTTATTGCCAGCCGTGTTGTAGGCCATGACACTCTGGAGAGTCCGTCCGCGCCACCACAGCCGATGACCAGCCTCGTTGAAGTTCGAAGGAGGTGGGCCGTCCTCCTCGTGCCTGGCGAGCGCCCTCTCACGCCGATTGATGAATAAGGCTTCCCAAGTCGGGAAATACTCGGGATGCCAGTTGGGATTCCTCCGCTGCTCTGGCGTGAGGTCGAGGTAGTAGCGGTTCATGATGGCCATCCGGCGCTCCACACCTAGAGGGACAAGAGGGACCGGCACGCCTCCGACGCTCAGCATCTAGCCAGTGGGGATGCGGTAGCCCGGTGGGCAGGGGTAGTTCAAGGCGCAAAGCGCCTCCGCCTCCTGGGGGGTTAGAGATACGATGGAAGCCATGGGAAGAGAATGATGAGTCTAGATGTGATATGTGAATGGAGGCCAAGCGTAAATATATATACTGAAAAAATGGCAGGAAGACAGAGGTGGGAACCGGTGGAAAGTGCGGGAACGTAGTGGCGCGGGAAACTTTCATCCCGGGTGGGGGCTCAAACCGGGACAAAAGATGGGGGGCCTTATCTAGGGGAGGCTTATCTGGGAGGGCCTTATCTGGGGGGTGGCTAACCTTTAGTACCGGCTGGTGGGTGCAACCGGGACTAAAGGTGGTTTTTGTGTCATCTAACAAAACTTTCGGTGGGATAAGGACGCATGGGTAACCTTTAGTACCGGCTGGTGGGTGCAACCGGGACTAAAGCTATCGGCAGGATAAGGACGCGTGGGTGGACGCACTGCTCGATGAGATAAAGCATGTAGCGCACGACGCCCTATCGGAGGAAGAAGACAAAGTAGAAGCGGCGCTGTGCCTATAAAAGGAGCATCGATACGCCATGGCAAGCAGCTCAACAAGCCAACATGGATGGAGAGTTTCATCCTCATGGATGGAGGAAAGGGTTGGGAAATCTCCCATGGAGGAACTTCTCGAAGATGCCCGTGGTGCACACGCCCTATGGCATCTTCGGAAGTTCCACCTCAGAAAATATTTTCCTGCTAGCCCGTGAAAGACTCCATCTCCGCCTCCCTAGGGGTTAGAGGTATGGTGGAAGCCATGGGATAGAGTGGAGAGAGGCGGCAGATATGAGTCTAGATGTGCTATGGCAATGACCAAGCCTACATATATATAGTGAGAAATGGCGGGAAGTCAGAGGAGGGAAGTGGTGGAAAAGGCGGGAAGAAAACGGGCGGGAAAAAATAAGGCGGGAAGAAATAAGGCGGGAAGAAACATACCTTTAGTACTGGTTTCACGTGAATTTTTTATCAACCGGGACTAAAGGGGCTACCCTCGTACGAAGAAAGCTATAGGGGTAGACGATCCGGGGCCCCCGGTCTAGGGTTTCGCCGGAGGAAGACCACCGGAGCATCGGAATCACATGAAAATGGATTTGAATCGCTTATTCAAATTCAAGCACTATTTATGTTGAAAATTTAGTGAGATTCAAAAATATGCAAAATATAATAGTTAATGCATTTTTAAATTGAAAATGGCAAAATGGTTATTAGTTTCACTAGTTAGAATAATTATTTTATAAAACAGAAAATAGATTTGTATTACTTATTCAAATTCAATAACTTTTCATGTTGAAAATTTTCTCAAATTCATAAGTATGCAAAAATTGTATAATTCAAATGTTTAAAAAATCTAATAGTTACAAATTGTAATATTTGAAAAAACAGGCGCCAACTTAGGCCCAGCGCGTGCAAATTTGGGCCTTTAGTCCCGGCCCAGAACACCATCCGGGACTAAAGGCTCTGCAGGCGAAAAGGCATCCAAAGCCTTTAGTCTCGGTGCGTGGCTGGAACCGGGACTAAAGACCCTCCTTTAGTCCCGGTTTGTGCCACGCACCGGGACTAAAGGGTGTGGGGGTATTTATTGTGCCGCTTCTTCCCCGGTCAAACCCATCGACCGGAGCACATCTCGCGAGGAGCTAGCACTACGCCGCTAGGCTGCCAAAATTTGGAGCTACACGGCGCCGCCTCGCTACCTCGCCGCCTCTCTGCCCATCCGCGTAGCCACCCCGCCGTGTTGCTGCCTCTCCAGACGCCGCGTCGCCACCTCTCGAGACGCGTGCACGTCCGCCCCACTGCTGGGAGGTAATCCCTCCCCCCACTGCGCGCGTGCCGCTGCCTCTCTCCGTCCCCGGCCCCAGCAAGCCCGGGCGGCACCCCGCGACCGCGCGCACCATCCCCGCCGGCCCCGACCCGCGAGCCCGGGCAGCACCCACACCTCGGCCCGGCCACTTTTTTCTAGTGTATTACTAGTATTAATTAAGAATTATTACTAGTAATAGATAGAATTATTACTAGTATAGTATATATTAATTTCTAGTGTATTGTTTATATGTTAATAATTATTACTAGTATATATAGATATAGTATATATAAATATGTTTGTTTATAATAGTAATAGATCATATAGATATATGTTTTTTATTTCTTGCATCTTTTTTATATTGTAATATTTATTACTGGTATATAAATATAGTATATATATATATGTTTGTGTATAGTAATAGAGTATATAGATATAGTATATATAGTGTAATAATATATATATAGTAGTAGTATATTATATAGTATGTAGTATTATAGTGTCGATTGAGACAGACAAGCATTAGTGCTAAATAAAGATAAGCTAAAGAAATAACTACCCTAAGTCCGGTAGTGCTCGCGGGCCCCCGGACTTAGGGTTAGGGTGGTGGTGCTCGCGGACCCCCAGAATTAGGGTTAGGGTGGTAGTGCTCGCGGGCACCCGGACTTAGGGTTAATGTGGTAGTGCTCGTGGGCCCCTGGACTTAGGGTTAGGTTGGTAGTGCTCACGGGCACCCGGACTTAGGGTTAGGGTGGTGGTGCTCGCGGGCCCCCGCACTTAGGGTTAGAGTGGTGGTGCTCGCGGGCCCCCGAAGATAGGGTTAGGGTGGTGGTGCTCGCGGGCCCCTGGACTTAGGGTTAGAGTGGTGGTGCTCGCGGGCCCCCGAAGATAGGGTTAGGGTGGTGGTGCTCGCGGGCCCCCGGACTTAGGGTTAGAGTGGTGGTGCTCATATTATTTAGTATTATTGTTTGCTATTGTTTAGTATTATTGAAGCAAATTGCGTGTTCATATTATTGTTTAGTATTATTTTATGCAGCAATATTGAATGAAAAATGTTATTGTGTGCATTTTGTAGAAAACTATGGATTCAATCCAGAGAGACCTAGCACAGGAAGAAATTCTTGAGGATATGATCAACGACACCCCCCATGTTGATCCACCCGAATCTCCGTCGATTTATCTGAACCCCTCCGGTGAGGGAGAGGAGGTCGACCGAAATGATCAAGGAGAAGCCGACGGCTCCGGTGGTGGAGAAGCCGACGAGGTATATATATGAAGTCTGGTGATCAGTAGATGCATTAACTGAGTTGTATATATATAAATTGACGAATGTTTCTTCTCTTAGGCCTCCACATCGAGCAAAAAATATTCGAAACGAGGCCCGGCCAAAAATTTGGACGCATCTACGCGTTATACAATTATGGTGGTATCACCACGGGGTGAACCGTTGGAACCCGAAAAGGCTAAAACTGTATTTAAACAACAATGCGGAGTTATGGTTAGGGATCGCATCCCGATCACCGTTTGAGAGTGGAATAAGACCAAAGGGGCGAAAGAGAGTGAGTATGTCGCCGACAGGTGCAAAGAGGGTCTTTGGAATGACCTCATGACACATTTCACCCTGCCAGAATGTGAGGATGATGCCGACACAGCTACATTGAGGAAGAAAGTCAAGCAGTGGACTCTTACGAAGATGGCCGAACTATTCAAGAACTGGAAGAAAGCATTATGGCATAAGTATCAGAAGACGAAGACTCCTCCTAAATTTGAATGCTATCTAACAAAGCAGCAGGCTAACTGGGATGCATTTGTGAAGTACAAGGAGTCAGAACCTGCTATGGAAAAGTCGGAAAAAAACAAAAAAAAATGCCGCGATGAAGAAATATCACCATCACCTAGGGCCAGGGGGCTACACGGCTGCCATGCCAAACTAGGATGCTAAAGAGAATCAGCTGCTTGTTAAAGGGATCATTCCAGAACCAATGCGCGAAGAATGGAATCTGAGGGCAAGGAATTGGTTCCTTGGGCATGGGAGTGAGTATGACGAAAGTACAGGGGACCTTCTTTGCAGTGACGGGATTAGGATACCCCGTGATACATGGCAGAAAGTGGTGAAGGAGATTAAAGCGGGGACAACAAAGTTCCGTCCCGATAGAGAGAAAGACTTGCTGACAAAGGTCCTCGGGAATGACGAACGCGGAGGACTGATGTCTACGCACTTCTATTCTTGTAGACAGTTGTTGGGCCTCCAAGTGTAGAGGTTTGTAGAACAGCAGCAAGTTTTCCCTTAAGTGGATCACCCAAGGTTTATCGAACTCAGGGAGGAAGTGGTCAAAGGTATTCCCTCTCAAGCACCCCTGCAATCAAGATAAAAGAAGTCTCTTGTGTGCCCAACACACCGAATACACTTGTCAGGTGTATAGGTGCACTAGTTCGGCGAAGAGATAGTGAAATACAAGTGGTATGGATATAAGACAATGGTGCCAGAAAATAGCTTGATGGCATGGAAGAGACTAAAGGCAAACTGAAATAAAGATGGAAGCAAGCAATCATGTAACAGATCTAGTAGCAAACGGTGTATCAATGCTTAGAAACAAGGCCTAGGGATCATACTTTCACTTGTGAACACTCTCATATAAATATCTTCTCTTTATGATACTACGCTTAACTACTCTCCGGTTGGACACTCTAATCGATGGTAGGGCTATAACAGCACACCTCAAAGTAAGCCTTTCCCATCTAGAAAACCCCACACTGTCACCTTGAGCACTAGATGAGTCCAACAAACACCACAATTTCATAAAGACATCCAACTCCAAATATAACTCATAACAAGTATTTGTAATCTCTAGCCTAAGTGCCACCATGGTGTGCACGCTGTCACTTTCACACACATGGGGAGAGCAGAGATCTATTAAAGCACTTGAGTAGCAAGGTAGATCTATAGATTACATGCTCCGGGGAGAGAGGAACACATAGCTACCGGTAGAACCCTTAGCCTCGAGAGCGAACTACTCCCTCCTCATCATGGAAATCAGCAATGGTGATGGAGATGGTGGTGGAGATCGATGGAGATGGCTCCGGGGGCACTTCGCCGTCTCGGCAGGGTGCCGGAACAGAGACTTCCTGTCCCCCGAATCTCCTCTTCGGTGGCGGCGGCGCTGCGGAACTTTTCGTGGCTGGAGGCTTGATGATTTAGGGTTTTCGCATCGGGAGGCTTCTTATAGGCGAAGAGGCAAGGTCGATGGGCGGCCTGGGGGCCCACACCACCTGGTGGCACGGCCAGGGCTATCCCGCGCCACCACATGGTGTGGCTAGGCCCTGGCCCTTCTCCGTCTTGTATTCTGGCTCCGTGAGTCTTCCGGTAAAATAGGAACTTTGGCTTTTGTCCCGTCCAATTCTGAGAATATTCATTTTCTGAATTTCCTGGAACCAAAAACGGCAGAAAACAGGCAACTGGCACTTTGGCATCTTGTTAATAGGTTAGTCCAAGAAATCATATGAAAAGTACTCCAAAGTTGGAACAAAACACAAGAAAGTAGATAAAACCAAGCATGGAACATCAAAAATTATAGATACATTTGCAATGTATCAACATCCCCAAGCTTAACTCTTGCTCGTCCTCGAGTAGGTAAGTGATAAAAAGAAAGAATAATTTTTGAGGTGACATGCACCATCATAAACTTGATCAAAGTATTTGTAAAACATTCAAAGATGGGATCATAGTACTTCAATCATAACATGAAAGACAAAGTTCTAGCAATAAGACAAAGAAACTATGATGCAACATGAAAAGGCACAAACAAAAGATTCATGAATAACAGTGCTTTGCAAGACGTTTGTTTGTTTCACATAAAGAAAACATAGCATAATAGTATTCAGCTTGTCCCTCAATAGAGTAGCAAATATAAATGCATAGGACACCTTCAAAATTCATAAGAGTGACTAGATACAAATAGTTTAAAACAAGCAATATCAAAGTATGCATCAATCAACTAGTCTTGGGAAAATGCACATAGAACTAAGAATGGCCACTATGCTCTCAAAGTAAGTGCATAAAGATAGAAGGTGGAGACTCAATGTAATGGTGGAAGAAAGGCCTTTCTAAAAGGAAGTAGGGATTCAAGTCTCATAAAGAGCTTCCAAAAATTATGGTACTTATAGCTTTCAGCTCTCATTGCCCCTATCATAAGCATCTTGAAGTGATTAAGGTTAAAGTGAACAAACTATGGTGTATATGCTTGACGAAGTATAAGTCAGAAATCTCATGTCCCTTGTATACGAGGGTCGCTCCTCATGCTACTCAAGTTTAGTCACTGGTAAGTTCTTGTCATTGTAAGTATATGTGTATCATAGAGAACCACCAATGGGGTACCCCTTGCCCGATGATACGGAAGAATCCCCATATCAAAATGACAAGGCAAGCAGACAACGAGCATCTCAGCATTCTTCTTATTTACCATGGGAATATGGTGCTTTTTTCTCTCTTTCCTCTTTTCATAGTATCTTTTTTTTTCTTTTCTCTTTTTTTCTCAATATAGGACTCTTTTTTTATAACAAGAATGCTTCATAGACAGCTCATTATGGTTACGCTGCAGGTTTCCACCATGTCAGCATGGATTAGACCAGCGGCCCAGGCGTTTCTCTAACACATATACATAACTCCATGGACTTACAAGCTCCCCTTTCATTTCACACCGACGACATCCATATACAAAAGAGCATGATATCAACTAGGTACAAGTACTAAGTGCAATGTTGAAAGCGTTCCCCATGAAAGCATGGTTCTGCTAATTCCCAAAAAATAAGTGTAAGCATATACAACATAGACGACACAATGGTTCAATTTTATTAAGGGCAAGAAAAGTAAAGTGTGCCATCAAGTTCGTGAGAGCTTTAATCACTAGTTTTCTCATAACAAGTTTAATTTGGAAGGTAAACAAAAGCATGAATATACTTGGAATAGCATATGCTAGTAGGTAGGTATGGTGGACTCTTTGGAATAACTTGGTTTAGGGAGTTGGATGCATGAGTGGAACTCATACTTGGTTGTGGAGGCTAGCAAAAGACTGGGAGCGACAAACTAAGAGAGCAATAATGGCCATAATCATGCAGAGCGACAAAACATCATTGATCAAAGCATAAAGTGATACTACAAGTTGAAAACTAAAGGATCATAAAATCTATGGTGCCTTGAGATAGTAATAACATGGTGTGAGCATGCGCCAAGTCAACCCAAATAAAGCATCAAAGGAGAATACCACTATACTATGCTTTAATATGCTAAAACAACGCATGATTCATCCAAGGCACATTAATCAATCTCAATTGTTTATAACAAGTCATGCTACAGTAAAGAATACTAAGCATAAAGCCAAAACGATATCAAGCATGGCATGACAAAGCATGGGCCACAGTCAAAAACAAGCTCTCTTTAACACTTAAGCATAAACTTTCCTACTCTTTTCCAATCCAAACCAAACTATTTTAAAACCAATGTATGAAAGAGGGGGTCCAACCAATTTATTCAGCAAACAGAGAGAAAAAAAGCACACGAAAAACAAAACAAAAAACGAAAAAGAAGACGCTCCAAGAACAACACAACTGTGCATGAAACAATAAAAAGGAAGCGTTTGGAAGAAACCTGAGATTTTTATTGATGAAGAAGGGGATGCCTTGGGCATCCCAAGCTTTGACACTTGTACTTCTTGGATATTTCCTGGGGTGACACGCGTGGCATCCCCAAGCTTGAGCTTTAGTCCATCCTTCATTTCATTACTCGTTCCTTCCATACACCTGAAAATTTTCCTTCATACAAAACTTCACACAATCTTTATTAGCAACATTAGTGCACTCAAGATAAATAAGTCTTAAGGTTCAGTTCTAACACCAATAAACTTCCATTAGAACACTAGCTACTGAAGCACTTCCCTCAAAAATCTCAATTCCCCAAAAGAACTCAAGAAGGAACCAACAAGAAGCAAATGCAGAAAATGGCAGAAATCTGTCAAAACAGACCAGCAGGTAAAGACGAATTTTTTCAAAGACACTCTATTGCTCAAATCAAAAAGTATTGAACTAACGAAAGTTAGGTAATAACCTGGGTCAGAAGCACAACAAATTACAGCTCAATCCGACATACAGATATCTCTCACGAATTTTTACGGTAAAGCACAGAAATCTGTTTCGGGACAACAACTTTCCCAATCATTACTTCTCTCTCATTAGACGTTACTCTTGGCACAAAAAGCAAATAAAAAGGATAAGGAGCGGTTATTACAGAGGTAATAACTTTCAAGACTCATCTAAAACTTTTGGGTTATCTCCCAATAAGTACTTTTCTTTAACACCTTTAAGTTAGGCATGATAGTTTGAGAAAATGCTCACATAAAAAATATGAATTGAAGTAAAAGAGAGCATCAAGAAGCAAATTCAAAACACTTTTAAGTCTAACCCACTTCATATGCATAGGAATCTTGTAAAGAAACAAGTCATGAAAGCACAAAGCAACAACCATAGGAAAGCAAAACAAGTGCAACTTCAAGACTTTCATCATAAAGAGGGGAAACTTAATATTATTGAGACACATAAAACCATACTTCCCTCTCTCATAATAACTTTCAATAGCATCATGAATAAAATTAACAATATAACTATCACATAAAACATTCTTATCATGAGCCACATGCATAAAAGAATTAATACTCCCCATATAAGCATAGTCATTCTTATCAATCATATTGGGAACAAATTCAACAAAATAGCTATCATTATTATTCTCATCACCATAAACATCAAATATAGGAGGCATATTGTGGTCATAAGTAATTTTCTCCTCAATAGTAGGTGGACTGAAAATCTCATACTCATCATTGTAATCATCATATATTGGAGGTTTGGTATCATCAAAGTAAATTTTCTCCTCCATGCTTGGGGGACTAAAAAGGTCATCTTCATAAAAACAAGCTTCCCCAAGCTTAGACTTTTCCATAGCATTAGCAATAATTGTGTCCAAAGAGTTCATATTAACAACATTGCTATTAGCATGCAAATAAAGTTCCATAGGTTTTTTAATTTTCTCTTCAAACACTTCATGTCCTAACTCAAGATAAATACTATAAAGCTCTCTAATATTTTTTGTTTTCCATTAAGCCTAACTAGTGAAAACAAGAAACAAAAAGACAAAATTGCAGAATCTAAAGGAAATAACTTCGAGCACTCACACCGGAGGATGTGAGTACCTTTTACTTTACCTCCCCGGCAATGGCGCCAGAAAATAGCTTGATGTCTACGCACTTCTATTCTTGTAGACAGTTGTTGGGCCTCCAAGTGCAGAGGTTTGTAGAACAGCAGCAAGTTTTCCCTTAAGTGGATCACCCAAGGTTTATCTAACTCAGGGAGGAAGTGGTCAAAGGTATTCCCTCTCAAGCAACCCTGCAATCAAGATACAAGAAGTCTCTTGTGTCCCCAACACACCGAATACACTTGTCAGGTGTTTAGGTGCACTAGTTCAGCGAAGAGATAGTGAAATACAAGTGGTATGGATATAAGACAATGGTGCCAGAAAATAGCTTGATGGCGTGGAAGAGACTAAAGGCAAACTGAAATAAAGATGGAAGCAAGCAATCATGTAACAGATCTAGTAGCAAACGGTGTATCAATGCTTAGAAACAAGGCCTAGGGATCATACTTTCACTAGTGAACACTCTCATATAAATATCTTCTCTTTATGATACTACGCTGAACTACTCTCCGGTTGGACACTCTAATCGATGGTAGGGCTATAACAGCACACCTCAAAGTAAGCCTTTCCCATCTAGAAAACCCCACACTGTCACCTTGAGCACTAGATGAGTCCAACAAACACCACAATTTCATAAAGACATCCAACTCCAAATATAACTCATAACAAGTATTTGTAATCCCTAGCCTAAGTGCCACCATGGTGTGCACGCTGTCACTTTCACACACATGGGGAGAGCAGAGATCTATTAAAGCACTTGAGTAGCAAGGTAGATCTATAGATTACAAGCTCATGATCTCAATAATATCATGCATAGAGAGAGAGGAACACATAGCTACCGGTAGAACCCTTAGCCTCGAGAGCGAACTACTCCCTCCTCATCATGGAAATCAGCAATGGTGATGGAGATGGTGGTGGAGATCGATGGAGATGGCTCCGGGGGCACTTCCCCGTCTCGGCAGGGTGCCAGAACAGAGACTTTCTGTCCCCCGAATCTCCTCTTCGGTGGCGGCGGCGCTGCGGAACTTTTTGTGGCTGGAGGCTTGATGATTTAGGGTTTTCGCATCGGGAGGCTTCTTATAGGCGAAGAGGCAAGGTCGGTGGGCGGCCTGGGGGCCCACACTACCTGGTGGCGCGGCCAGGGCTAGCCCGCGCCACCACATGGTGTGGCTAGGCCCTGGCCCTCCTCCGTCTCGTATTCTGGCTCCATGAGTCTTCCGGTAAAATAGGAACTTTGGCTTTTGTCCCGTCCAATTCTGAGAATATTCATTTTCTGACTTTCCTGGAACCAAAAACGGCAGAAAACAGGCAACTGGCACTTTGGCATCTTGTTAATAGGTTAGTCCAAGAAATCATATGAAAAGTACTCCAAAGTTGGAACAAAACACAAGAAAGTAGATAAAACCAAGCATGGAACATCAAAAATTATAGATACAATTGCAATGTATCAAGGACGTGTACGAGGCCTTGGCCCTTGTTATACGTGGGAGATGGGGTTTCCCAAAGACAGAGATACTTATAGGAGCCGAGAGAGAGCAAAGAGGCGACGACTGGAGGAGGAGGGAGACAGGTTCACCGAGTTGCTAGGAACACTTCGAATGCATTAGCAACATATTGTTGAACTTCGAGGAGCAGCGCGCCTGCAAGATCATGTACTCGATATTACCGCCGTCCCATCTCAGTGGAGAAGCAGCGTGGCTGAATTGGAGGTCCCTTCTGACGATGCACGTATGGTAGATGGCGGTTCCGGCTACCCCGTGGATGGAATCAAGGAGCAGGCATCTTGTGAGCTCCATCAGAAGGTGAAGAACCTATCCATCAAGGTGGCGGTCGGATGTGCTTTACCTTGTCCACCTGGCGCACGCTGGCATGGCCGTGAGATTCCAGCTGGCTATGCTAAAGTTTTTGTGGATGAAATCGCAAGGGGGTGGGACTCAATGGAGCTTGACATTCCTGGACCTGAAGGTGAGAGGACACTCGGAGAAGTACTGGGTGGTATCATTCTATGGGACAAGAACAACATCAAGCTTCCAGGCTAGACGCCAAAGCCAACACCGCCTCTGAGTCGTCGCATGTCACCTTCACCTCCAAGAAGCCCACCCCATGACTATGATCACCACAGCCCGAGTCCATCTCGATCTCTGCCGCAGCCTCCGATTAGTACTAAACGATGCAGCAGCCCAAAGCAACAAATGTTGCCCCTCCCAAGAGTACATCATAAGAATCTTCCCATCAGACCTTACGATCGTACTGATGAGGAAACCAACATGATTGTAAAGGCCGAATGTGTTGCGCAGCTTCAAAAGAAGAAACCCGAGCCCGCCCCGGTATACACCGAGAAGCAAAAAGCGTATGCACTTTCTTTTCTGAACACAAAATCGCAATATGAATAGCACCATAAGCCAGATGACTATCGACGCACACTTCAGAAGGAAGTGAAGAAGATAAAATCAAGTAGAAGTGCAAGCGGGAGCAAATCATCAGGTCAAAGTGCAACCGGGAAAAGAATGGACGTCCCCCAACTCGGGAAACAGGCCAAAAAATTGATCCCACCCCTCCAGGTGTTATCCTATGACACTCCCCAGCAGGATATGGAAGAAGCTAAGAAGCTTGCAGCCGCTATGAATGTGACTGTTGAGGAATTGCTAGGTTCCCAGGACGACAAGTTACCCAAGGCTCAGGTAGTCCCTACATATGTCCCAGGGAAGTCTCTGGTCAGCTTTGAGCAGTTCCAACAACTGCCAACACAAATGCGGAGTTTACATAACTGGTACTTGGAAGCTGTAAAGCAGGAGAGAACAATGATCGTGGCGAAAGTCCCACATGACTACTACTTCCGAGAAGAAGAGGTCCATGTTGAGTTTCCAGAACTCTTCTAGTTATATAGTTTCGACGCCCTCGACAAAAGTCTCATGAGTTGCTATTGTCTGTAAGTTGTTGAATTTATTGTCTATATATAAGTTGTTCATTTTTTTCAGTTGTTCAGTTCATTGCATATAATTATCCTCATTATATCCTTTTGTACTCTGTTATTATGCAGAATGAAGATCATGGAATGTAAAAGAAGGTCACTCTTTAGTGTTGGGTTTATTGACCCAGATAAAATACATTGTACTACGCTAAAGGATAAACCCGAGGAGACGCAGGAAAACCTTCTAAGGTTTCTAACAGAGCAACATTTCTGTGACCACATACTGTTTCCTTACAATTTCCGGTGAGGGTCTTACTATGTTGTACACATTCACTTTTTTTTACTCGATGTTAAATGTAATTGATGAGTTACTGATGTATATATAAACGTGTGCAGTTTCCACTGGATTCTCATGGACATTCAACTTGATAAGGAAAGAGTTGAAGTCATGGACCCATCGAAGAGACCCCTGGAATAGTTTAGGGACATGTAGGACATGCTCCAGAGGTAATTTACGTGCTACATCGGTCTCTTTATTTGATTTTCTGAGATATCACGTAATAAATAACTCATTCATTTTCTTTGCCGGGCAGGGTTTGGAGCATGTTCAAGAGTAGGGTTAAGGGTTCCTTTAGTAAGGAGCTGACGTTTACTCCGGTCTCGGTAAGTAATACGTGATATGTTCGCGCATCTCTTTACTTCTAGTTTCAAGACAATTATGATGCTAGATTATAATTCTGATTGAATTCTATTCTCGTAAAGTGCGCGAGGCAGCCACAGGGGACGAATCTATGTGGATTCTACGTTTGCGAGTTCATTCGCATGTTTTCCACTGAGCACAAAGATTATAGAGTCGATGTAAGCAATACATTCACAACATTATTTTATTACCGTCACTTTTTGTTATCATGATTGATATTCATATTGATCTCCTTTTCTTATATAGTTCCATAGAATGTGGGATCAGCTCCTACCAGAGCAACGCGTACGAGGAATTGCTGAAGAACTGGCAGGATTCTTGATGAACGAGATGATAGATGACGTCGGGGAATTTAGCGTGAATAGGCACTACCGATGATCCCCGACCGTGTAATTAAATCGTCGAATTGTGATCTCCATGTAACTATCATGATCATGTATATATTTGTATGCTCGATCTTAAGAGAAGTTATCTTATGTATGCACGAACGTGTACGGTATGTGGTAGCGTAGAAAACTATTTTTGAAATGAAAAAGAGAAAAAAAGATACAAATTGAATTCTCTGCCGCGGCAGAGAAAGTGCCTAAACTTCTGCCGCAGCAGAGAACCATTTGTCCCGGTTCGTAATACGAACTGGGACTAATGGGGGGCACCCAGCGCCCGCAGAGACGGTCACGTGGATACCCATTGGTCCCGGATGGTAAGCGGTCCGGGACTAGTGGGGGGGGCTTTAGTCCCGCCCCTCCAGTCCCGGTTATCAGGACCGAGACTAAAGCCCCTTACGGGCCGGGACTGGAGGCCCTTTTTCCACTAGTGAATTTTGCCGAATGATCTGCATCAGAACCGCATGGCTCTATGTATGTTACTTCACACAATTTCTGAGAAGGCAATCGATCTTGAAACACTAACTTTCTACAAAAAGAAGTGGTGTGAAATCCATGTAGCTGGAAATGTATTTCCATATTTACTTAGTAGATATAATGGTCCATCTTACCACTCAAATTCTGGGTGAGTTAAAGATATCTAGACCATTTTCATACGCAACATATACCAGTTTGAGTGTTAGATGGGAATTCTAACCAGTGTGCTCATAACCAATTTCAGCTAGAGAGGGCAACAAGATCGAATTGTAATATGTATTTCCATATTTATTTAGTACCTATGCTGTATATCCTTTTTTTTGGGATTTTTCTCGTAATGTTGGTGTTTGATTAATATAGAGCTTCCTCTCATTTGTAACCTTATGTGTCAGTTTCATTGTCCACCTCTAGTGGATTATTGTGCACCGGTCTCACGATGAGAAGCTGCTTGTGCATTTCAGGATCACCATACATAAATTGATAGCGCGCAAGCCCATTTTGTGGTCTTGTAGACATGTTTGTAGTATTTCCATACATGGGGCACATCATGCTGCTTCATTTGCTTCTTGTGACAAATACACTTGGTCAAACTTGTTCGGTACTCTTCGTGGATCTTAAGTACTTCACCGCTTCCATGTTTTTGCCAACAGAATATTGTGTACATATGTTAACAAGTACTAATGGAGTAGCAATATTGCATGCATGGCAAGTGAACTCAAGTAAGTTCATCTTTATCTTATAACAACAAAAAGTAAGTTCATGTTACAAACCAAGTTCAAACCGTATAACGGTACAACCGTGCAAGCACTGAAACATGCATACGCATATACCAATATACTGCTCCCTCCAGACATTTTAACTTTGTGAATCCAATGTATCTAGACGTTTTTTAGTATATAGATAACACTAAAAACATCTAGATACATCCATTTCACAAATTTAAAACGTCTTATATTTATGAACGGAGGGAGTACGTACTAACTAAATCTCAGTGCACCTATACACACACTTGCCCATGTATATGTGATCTTACATAAAGCTAATTAAACCAGCCTACAACGGTACAAGTACATCACATCACACGCTAGTGTATCTATAAATGTGAAGCATATAGCATGTAAAATGCAAGTACTTAAGAGCTGGATCAATATACTAAATCACGCAAGTACGTAAGAGCCGATGATCTAGCCGCTCAAGAGTAGCTAGCCGATCGATCGAGATCAGTGGTGTATGTTGGGACTGTTCGAATGGCCGGAAGGTCCTGCACCAGCAGTGTCTTTCAACACCCTGAACTTGTCAGAAGCTCTCCTCGTCGTCGACCACGGCGATACCCCCAGCCGCCGGCCGCCGTGTTCAACCAGCGACGCCTTCGTGCCTGTGCCGTGGAGCAGCACCGGCCTCGCCGCCACGGCACCAAGGGAATCTCCGGTGGACATGACCACAAGGACTGCCACGAGGACGGCGCACAGAAGCTTGAACAAGGGCGCCATACCTCAAACTGGATGGAGCTAATTCTGGTACAGTACGTCGTCGGCCGATCTGCCCGTAGGATCTACGCGTACTGCTTGTGTTGGTATTGCTAGCTAGCAAACGATCAGCAGGAGGGCCTACTAGCTGCTAGCTTGTGGATCGTGAGATAATGTGAGAGATGGGATAAAACTTGTGGATTGTGCATTATATATACCCGATCGACCCTACACGTGCGTACAGGTTTGTGTGTTCACACGATCATGGGAAACGGTGACGAGATAGTCTTCGTCACAGCAATCGGCAGAGAAGATGATGACGTTACCTCCATGAGATTGGTGTTTACGTCACCAACGCACGTCAAGCCATCGATCAACGGTTTCCGTTATTAGTATCTCCGGCTGTTTCGTTAAAGTTTATTTGTTGACGTTCGATCTACAATATGTAACCTTTTCTTACAAGCTAGCTGGCCGATACTCCTTCCGTTTTAAAATATAAGATGTTTTAGCTTTGTGAATAAAATGCATCTAGATTTCTTTTAGTGTCTAGGTTCATCTAGGTTTGGAGTAAACCTAGACACTAAAAGGAATCTAGATACATTTTTTTCACAAAGCTAAAACATCTTATATTTAAAAGGGAGTACATTTTTATTTTTTAAACCTAGGATTTCTACCGATAAACTTAAAAAAAAAGTTGGACAAATTTTTTTTTAAGGCTGAAGACCTATACAACACATAACACAGCACGCTGGCCCCCAGGCAACGCCTCACACAAGTCCATGACCTAGTCGTCCTAGCAACCAAAGCCGACACCCAAACACTTCAATGTAGCACCACGAAGGCAAAATCGGGAACCGCGGCTACCACTTCCATGTCATCCCTGGAGCCATAGACCGTCTAGAGTCGATGACGATAACCGGACAGCGCCGACCAAGAGAACAGAGCAACACATAATATTTTTTTCTAATTTTTTTTATTTTAAAATGTGCTTTCTAACGATGGATTCATTTGCAATCGTGATTGGATCTCCGACCTATGAGGCCGGTATATATTCTACGTGTTGTGCAGCAAGCCGCTGGCAACTTCTTGCATACTACATTTTTCTAAGAGAATCTCGATACCTTAATTGTTCGATCCCTTCGGTAAGTAAACAAAGCAACTTCCTTTTTTCCTTTGACAGCGGAATAAAGTAGCTTCCATATGCTATATATAAACATGTACGGCAAGGATGATCACTCGGTTAGTCCAAGCTAGCATGCACACGTGAGGCGCGAGATTAATTTGCTAATCATTTGGCATCTTGGATGTTGTATGGGGGGAGTAATTGTGGCACCCGGGCATCAGTGTGCCCGGAATCTGTGCCGTGCATGGTTACAAAGAGATAGGTGAGACACAGTAATACATGAATCTGGAAATGGATAGATATTAGCATATACCGCGGCTATGTATTGAATAACAGTGCACTTGGACGTGCACTTGTGTCAGCACAACAGGCACCCGCCAACTGTGCCGCTGTGCCGCAATAACTAGGACGTATTAACTGCTTTGTACACAGCCATCAAAAGGAAAAAATTCCCCTCTCAGCGTATGCATCCGTGACACCCACATGATCGGGACTAGACAAATCCTAAATTTTAGTCTGACATAAACTTAACCTTGAGCTCGAGGATATCCGGTGAAGAATCGGTAACACAGCAGTGAAGCAATGACACAAAAATTATTACATCAACCTCATAACTAAGCTGCGAACCAAAATATCACAAGCTGAGATCACTAACCACAAACATCAGACAATGAAAGCCAAACTATGCTATTAAGTATAGCAAACTTAACAAATGGCCTGAGAGGCCTGAAGCATGATGATGGCGTCCTAGCCCATACATTCTAGGCTAGGTCGGGAACCAATCTACTCGTCGGTGTCGATGTCATACCAAACTCGTCTTCAGGAGAACATTTACTCTGCTACAAAATTATCAACAAAGTAAGAGTGAGTACGGAGTGTACTCCGCAAAACTTATTGCAGGTGTGGTTATTTTGCATAAAATTATTTTTGTTTGTAAAATAAAAGAGAGTAGAAGCTCGTCTAATCAGAACATTTTAAAAGGAGACAAGAGAAAGACATCTCCATAGTATTGATCATAATCTTTTGATATCCACCAAGTCATCATCATTTTCATCTCTCAACTAGGATCACCCCCTCATACATACGCTGAGGAAGCATCCTTAACAAACCTTAGTTGCCAACTTTTACGATTAGATTAAAGTTCTCTATGATCATCACGTCCATTCCTAAGTCGTCCATAACCCTAGGCACGTCTTTTTGAAAATATTAAAACTCTGCAGGGTGTACAAATTTACCTATACGTACCAACCGACTCATAATGCCACAATGGTTATCCCTCTTTCTTGGAAGGCCAGCAGAGGGTGGTTGGCACGACCTTTAGCTTTCTTTCGCCGAGACCATGAGTCACGCTCTAAGTAGGGTTCCCCTGTAACGGGTCAAATCTGGAAGCCAGTCCCTAGAGATGTGAGTCGAGGTTGGTTCACCAGGGGCTGTATCGATCCCAAGCAACCTCGGCTACGCTTCCTTGCATGTTATGATGCACCTCCTTCACCTCCTTCGAGAACAACCAAAATGCATATGTCGAATGAAACGTCCAAACTATGTGACTCATGAAATCTACTAGGAAAGTTAGTTAGTAGAGGGGTTTTCCAGACCCCGTGTGGTTGTACGCTCGTCTTGGTTCAAGAAGGCAAGAACTCGGTTCCTAGCGGTGGCGAGCATGAGACTACAAAAGGCACATCCCACCGTGGCCTCCCATACAAGTCTTAGCATGTTTAACCTCTCCACTGATCTCACCTCATGTCTCGTTCTCCTGTCATACTAGATTCATGTGCATATCTCCTACTGGTTCGTAAGACCCGATGCTAGGATGGTCGACACAGGAACGCAAGCCTGTTTGAGGTGCCAGCCAGCCTGCAGTTGTACGCCCATTCCACTTCCACGAGCATGAGGGCCACCTCGGGGCTCACGTTCACCCACCGCTCTGAGCGAGGATGTGGCGGCACACGTAGGATGCTGGCCAGCAGGGATTGGCCGATGGAGTGATAGCCGGTGGGGAGAAAGAGAAGGAATGGCGGGAGGGTTCTGGCGGCCGCCCGTCGAAGACCTAGCCTCGTGGTCATTGTGGCCAGCCTTGAACCAACCCCACGACTTCACAATTGCCAGCTATTGGTGGCGAGCGAGCTAGCTAGGGTTTGGGAGGGTTTGAACCTTAATGGTGATAGTGTGGATGAGGACAACACATTCCTCATTAAAAAGGACAATCGTAGTGGGGGATGGCGACGGTAGCACTTCTACCACTGACGGACATGCCCGGGAGAAGGCATGGGCGGACACACAGACGCGAAGAGTTGTCCATTCCACTGCAAAGTCGGTCCAAATTCTGGCCAGGTTTGCGCCGAAACGCACCGGTCTAGGATAGTTGGTCAGTTTGCGGGTGGCTATTGGGTCGTGTCCTCGGTATGGTCGGACCTCTTAGGACGTGGATGGTTTGATTGAGGGAAGCTCTGACTGTACAAACCAACACTGGCTTTCATGCACATTTGTCCTCACTCGTGCACACCCGCAAAGAACTTGTCTATCGGTCACTCATCCTCAAATCACTCTAGACGAAGCACGCTTAACCTCAAAGTTCCTTTCAGATACTTCAAAAAAAAGTTCCTTTCAGATAAGCTTTTAGAAAATAAGTTACAACTTGTTGATATGAGTATCTATCAAACCTCTTAAACACTTGGCCAGGACGTAAAAGAATCCTTGACCGTCGGTCTTGGCAACGATGATATGGCACGTCATTACCCTTCTGGCGCCATCATCGTGGAGCTCTGTCCCTCTCAGGGTCTCGTTCTTGTCGTCCGTGGCAATTATTGGTTCTTGTACTTTTTGTTTATCTTTGATGTGCTTTATAAAAGGTTCTCCTCTCCATAATCTATCAGTTCGGCCGTGCGTGACTTTAGTTATAAAGTGAGACGAAAGCATGTTTCGAGAAATAATAATACGCCAATCTTTTCTCATTTTTGCGTAATCAGCAGCAATGAAACACGATGCACGTACGTAACAACAATCATAGTCAAGAGAAGAGATTCCAAAATGCCAGTCAATGATTAATAATTCAGCTCGTGGCTTATGTGTGATTGCATGCTTTAATTAGCCAGAAAAGCGCATGGACTAAGTGACTAATTGTGGTCACACATGTTTACATATAGCAAGGAAGCGGAGTACTTCAACGGTTTCACTACTCACTAGCCAATGATCTAAAAGAAAAAAGTTTCACTAGCCAAGGAGACAAAGGCATCGGAAATCTCTTGAAAACGAGTAACTTAGGATCCAGAAGTTGCCAGCCTGCTGCCTGCTGCACACGGCATACTCGCACCTGTTACTTTTGAAGTTTTAGTTGCTGCACAGTGGTCGGACAAAAGCTTTAGTGGAGGAACTCATCATGAAACATCAGAAGATTTCAACCAAAGCCATTGGAACATGGCCGCGAGACTTGGACCAGAGATCTCTTCATCTTCAAGGTTCACGTCTCTGGGTGTGCACGCCCATGATCACATCCTTGTCTCGCCGGACAAGCTAATTGTGTGCTGGCTGACCGGCCATTTGGACCAATAGAAACAAATTATATTTTCTTGAAATGAGGCAAAAGCTTTGCCTTTCATTGATACAGTAGAAAAGACATGGCCCGCTTATAAGGAAAACTGGCCGAAAAACCGTTACACCACAACACCACACGGCAGCCCCGATGCTGTGCTCCAGACGGGTCGACGACCAACCATGTCGACACCACACCTCAACGCATCAGACAGAGACGAAAGACCGGAGCCACCGCTCCAACTACCATGCCAGCCCCAGGGTCGTGCCCCGCCTAGCCGAAGACGAACCCGCCTCCGCCAAACCACCAAAAAACACACCAAAAGTCCCCTAGACTGGTGGACGTCCAAAGCGAGGCCCCAAGAGGCAAAGCGACACAAGAGGCCCCAAGAGGCCCCCGCCAACCCACGCCCAATCCCGTGAGGGATCTAGGGTTTCCCCCGGAGAGCCCGGGCGGAGGAGCAAGAAACACCTGCTTCGACGACGACTTCAAGAAGGATGTGGCGCCCACGGGCGTCACCGTCGTCGGTCCTGGCTTTCGTCCAGCGAAGAGTCTCAAACCTCAAGCCCGCCCAACAAGGACCAACACAAACCACCACACCTCCCCTCCTCCTCCAAGCTCCCGACGATCATCAAGAAAACCTTCCGCCGCCACGCCTAGGCTCCCCGTCGCCGTGACGAAAACCGCCGTCCGGATCATCACCGCTGTCCGCAAGATAGTTTTCAAAAACAACCAGAGCGAATCCGGGCAGCCGCCACCGCGAAAGGGGCCGAAGACCACCACCACCAAAACACCTCCCTGGCGGCCCAAATCAAGCCCCAGACGAGCCTGCGCCGCCACGACGAGCCCTCCGACCATGCGCCACCCGCCAAGCGCTGCCGCACACTAGCCTGACTGCTGCCAGGCCACTGCAACAACCATCAGCGCCGACACCCCCGATCCAGGGACGCTGCCCTGGCATCCAACCTGCAAGGACCGACATGTGTGCCAAGCTCCTGCCATCCTCGTCCTCTCCTAGCCCTCATGAACACCAGCTCGCCCTGCTCCTCAGAAGCTTCTTCCCGAGCAGATCCATGGTCACCGTAGGTGTACACCGCCTCCATAACTCGCCTCAATAGACTCCAAGCTCCAGGCACAGTAGGAAACGAAGCTCTTCGGCCACGGCCCGCAGGCCTAGGTCATGCCCGTAACCAGCCTGCCGAGCGCCTCCGCCGCATCGCAGAGCCACGGCCTACCGTCGACCTCCTTCACCTGCTCCCGCCGGTCATCTCCACCGCACCCGATGCCAGGAGCCGCTGCTGGCAGCAGCGCCGCACCGTGCCGTCGGAAAGCAAACTGAGCCTCCCGCACCATGGCAAGAAAGCCCACGCAACAGACGCCCTGCCGCCGCCGTCCCGCACGGCCTTTGCCCGGCGGCGACCTCCGGCGGCGGCGAGGGAGGGAAGACACTGCAGGGGAGCAGTGGCGGCCGGCGATGTGGGGTGCCGCCCGCGTCGCCCAGGCAGAGCGACACGAGGGCCTCGCTATTTTCTATTCTTTTGTTTTTAATAGAAACAAATTATAGCCACAATTGATCATAAGCTCAACGAGTATACACTGTTGAGATTACGTTTTTCGTACGTCCGCCCTTAATCCACGTCACAAGTATTTTTTTGGTGACTTGAAGTTTAGGCCTCCTTTAGAACCACGTACCCCTCCCGCGTCGCTCCCGCGAGCGACCGGCGGGAACCCTACCGCCGCCGCCTCCTCCCGCCCCTTCCGCTCCTCCCTCCTCGCCGCCGTCGGGATACGTCAGCGGCAAAGCCGCTCGGCGTCGGTGGCAGCGGGGCCCCTATTCTTCCCCTGGTTCGCCAGATCTAGGCGCGGGCCAACATCGACGACCGACGGCGGCGCGCGTGCGTGGGGCGCGGCGGCGCCCGGCTAGGTGGCGCGGCTCGCGCGGTGGTGTCACCCTGCTGTGGCGTGGAGGGCTGCCTGGAGCGGTGGTTTCGTGCTCGAGGCCGGCGGCTGCTGGACCGGGGCGGCGAGGGCCGTGGGCGGCGTTGGCCGGGATCTGGGGGAAGCGGCAGATGGTGCTGAGGATGGAGGCGATGGCGCGCCCTTAGTGGCGGTGCTAAGCCTGATCCGGCACTTATGGTCGGCCTGCTCATTCCGTTCTCCGGAACCGGCCGGCGATGTAGGGATCGCTGTGTCGGATCTAATAAAGGAGGTGCTCCTTTGGTTTCTTTCGCAGGAAGACGAAGAATTGCTTGTTGTCTGCCCTCGTTGATCTGGTTTGGAGAGGCGGGTTCCGGAAGCCTCCACCGGCGAACTCCCATGGGCGTATCATGCCTGCAGATTGCTGGATCGGAAGGTATTCGGTCGTGCGCACCTTGTTTTTCTGGCCGTTTGGTTTCAGCGGGAGCGTTGCGAAGCTCTGTTGTTTGTTCCCACTAAGTGCCATTCTTAGAGCCATGGTGAAGTCAGATGCGGAGATTGTCAGGAAAGCGGAAATATGAGGATAGCGACGGTGATTTTAGTTCTTGTCACGACGAAGATCTGGTCTGGGACTCGTTGCAGCGTCTGCTGGTGCGGGAAGACGACACGGGGGAGTTCCAAGTCTTACAAAATCTGATAGTGTTGTATCTACATATGATGCACGCTATATTGACAAGAAACAAAATCTGATAGTGTTGTATAATTTTACAATTCATATAATCCAGCAAAACAAGTTCATTAAAATGCGACACAACCATGAACACAATATTCACGTTAATACACAAATGTGACACGCCTCTAACCCGAAGGCGCATGACACGCCTCTAACCCGATTGCGCACATCGATGGCACACATCGCCAACATGATGAGGGAGTTCGCTGTCTTTGCATCAGCGCTCGTCAGCCTGGACAGGGCAGCAGGCCACCAATCGGAGACCGCCGGCATAGTCGGTGCCAAGGCCAGACCCAAACGCTCGAAAAGACCGCTCCAGGTAGCCGCGAAAGGGCATTGCGCCGTAAAATGATCGAGAGTTTTGTTTGCCACTGCGCAGCGGGCGCAGCACTTGCGACGGTAGCCCTCGCCGACCCACGGTTGAACATCTCCTACGCAGCGTGAGCGAAACATGGAACTTCACTTTGAAAGGCGCAAAGGATTGGCAAACTTGTGCCACGCCTAGCACTGCCGTCTGTCCATGGAAAAAGGCCCTATAGGCCGATACAGAAGAGAAACACTTGCTCGTTGTCGGCCCCAGTGGACTTGATACTCCATTGGCGATTTTAAATCAATCCATGAGACTCATGCTGCACATTTTGTGTATTAATCCGAAACGTATTAAAGCAGTTTCTCACTTTGTCCAAACAATCCTTCAGAATAGTCGTACATCACCCTGCCATAAAAAAAAGCCAATCTGACATATCATCACCTCGTTAAGAGCTCTGCAATTTTACAGTCAAGACATGAAGCAACGTTGTTATTCACATGTAATTCTTGTGTACTGTACTTGAGCATGTTTGGCCACTGTGCTGTGAATACCGACTGACCCTTCCCCACGAACAACGGAAGGTTGCACACTGTTTCGTTGAGTGATGAACATAATCGTTATCTTTACCCAAAAGCAAAAAATAGGACAAATAAACAAAAGGTTGACTCATGGTCCAGTATAACACCAAGGCTGACTCACCTCGGAAAACATGTAAGTATTTCTAATAAACTGCATCAGCTTGTTAAGTTCCAATAAGCTGTACATGTGGCACTCCCTTCATTACTGAACAAATATTCAATTTCTTCACAATCTGCAGAGGAAAGTTAAATTAGAAAACTCTCGCATTATTAATCCACTAAAAAGGATATGTTCTCGTGTTTGACTGAGCAAGAATGAATTCTAGGAGGAAAAGTAAAGAGGGAAACAATTTAACCTACAATTTAGGGGGGAGGGGGATGAACTGAAGTTAATCAGAAAAAATATTCAGTACCATGTGTGCAACTCGTCAGTCGTCACCTGCAACTATGGTACCAGATGGACTTGATTAGCTCTTCTCCAGACCATCCCTACATTGATAGGGCAAAGCAAATTGTAAAAGAAAGCTACATGCTTTGTGACGGTTCTTTATAAGAAATCAATCTGTTGAATATGCCGGCATACTATTGCACGGCGGCTGCTCGAGGAAGCATCGAGGATCCCGGGACGGAGACGACGGAAAACAGCATGGGCCTAGAGAACCCTCCTCAGCGACGGCAGCTTGGGGGAATTGGGCTGGCTCCGGGGACATGTGGAGGGTGGCGGCGGCGTGTGGCGACCATGTTTTCTTACGGATCCAGAGAAAGAGAGAAGGGCGTCCCGGGGGCGATGCGGGCGGGATGGAGCTGATCGATGAAAAGGAGCGTGATTCCCGTGGGGAAGAGGTGGGGAGAACAAATGGTTCTGGGCCATTAGATGAACGTGTGTGTACGGCTCGGATCTAATTTTCCAACAAAAGTTTGTGCTTTCATAAGTAGTGGAGATTAATATTTATCTATGAGAAATCTAGGCTCAGACTGTCGGCAAATGTCAAAACTTGGCGGATGATTCAGATAACTACGCATGCATGCACTAACTACTTACGTCAGCATTTAATGCAAAAAAACCGAATATTTAAAAATCTTTGTAGCTCAAACCACGTATCCAATTAAAAATCTGTTTTCACCGGTAGGTTAGTCGCGACGAGATCTTCGAAACTAGATCTCATGTTGATATGTTTCGATGAAAAAAATTGGACCAAAAATTTATCCATCCTTAATACGTGAGTTATCTATGTCATAATAAGTATGTTATCTACCCTGTAACATATAAGTTACCCACCGGATAAACGGGTTGGGTCGAGACATTCTCGCATTTCTCATCTGAGTATTTTATGTATTTTTCGCCTCATGAAATCTCTGTTGCCCCATGTATTTTAGGTCAGTTATGAACGTGAGCTACGAGCTAGTTTAATTGGGACGCGGTAGTCTAGGTGTTAGTTTACCGAGACTTCTTCACCATCGAAAGTTAACATCGACGAGCAATGAAAGCTCGGTACCCTAACACCCTTCAAGACTTCGTCACCCGTATTAGTGGCGACGGACGATGTAGTCGAGCCGCTAGACTACTGGTTGCGTGATATGTTTGTTCCCTACAACTTAGGTGGTAGGTGGATAACTTATGGTGGTTGGTGGGTGACTTAGCGGCGAAGGACGACGAAAGCCGAGCCGCTAGAATTACTTGTATTGTATTTGTAGGTAAATTTTTATAGTGGTGGATAACTTATATGTTATTGAGTGAGTAACTTATATGTTGAAGCATGGATAACTCTCCTGTTACTAGTGGGTAATTGTTATACAATGTCATGAATAACTTTTGTTTATCTTCCTTTGTACAATTTTTAGGATAACTTTAGTTCTCTTTATGGTCATTATATTTTTTAAGCCCTGGTTATCTTTATTTTAGTTAATTAAATTTGTGATAGACTTACTTGATTTGGACACGGTAGCCTAGGTGTTAGAATAGCACTCGTCGCCGTTGATCCGGTAAAAATGGATCCTAAATCGGAGGAGTTCACATTTATTTTTGCACACATAAAAAAACTTAAACACATAGTAACACATAGTTCGTATGGTAGATAGCTTATGTGGATAACATACATAATACAGCATGCATAATTTATGTGTTACGGGTGGATAACTTTTAGGTAAAATAAATATTGTCGAAACATATCAACATTTGATCTACTTTTGAAGATCTCGTCGCGACTAATCCAACGATGAAAATGGATCATAAATCGGATAAACGGTTCGACCTACAAACCATTTTGAATTTTTAGATTCCGTATTTAATCCCGATGACACCATCTATTTTGTCTTTATGTTAAGCACTAAACTCTCTTTCTATTTTGATCATGACACATGCAGAAGGGCGCGCAGAGATTGCATGTGGCGGGTGCAAGTGTCCGTCAGGATTTGCAAACCGCAGACCGGTCTGAAGGTAGCACAGTCCATTATCTATCTAGATGCAAGCTATCAACATCATCTCTTTCACCAACTAATCAAATGTCCATGTCATTCCACTATCTTCCATTAATAACAGAGTATCTTACATGGAGCATGTCCACGTTATCTAATTTTTCCATCCACTTGTCTATGTCACAGATTTTATCTATCCAATTGTCCACATCACTAATTCATAGCCATCGCATATACAATTTTTTTTGACTATTTGACCAATTGAATCTCTCATCATCCAATTAAAAAGTTCATGTTTATAGCTTTTTATTTATACAAGATAGCTTCTTAAAAGATTCCCGCTACAAACTCGTGTGGGTATCCTTCTAGTATTTAATATTTTGAAATATATTTTTTTGGTGCAAATTTACCCGTGAGTCAAAAGGATTTCCGCTAAATCACTACCCCTCTTTTTAAAAGAAGGCGTATATTTTTTCTTAAAAGTCAAACAATATAAAGTTTAACCAAGTGTTGAGAAAAAGCTCTCAATAACTACGGTACTGTTTAGGTATCGTATGAACATATAGTTCAAGATATATCTAACAATATTTATTTTGTATTGTAAACGTTGATTTTTTTCTTAAAACTTTGTCAAGCTCCACATAGTTTAATTTGAATTTTGAAAACAATTATAGACATACTTTTCTGGAGCGAAGGTACTACTCAATTATTCGCGCCATGCATGCCTCCCGTGTGTGGCTAATATCTTCACTGATTAGAGGCTTGCTTCGGTACCCCCCTCCCCCTAGAAAATTTTGATGGGAAAAACCGGCTTTGGTTTCCGGGTTAGATTACGAACCGGTCTAGGTCGTTAATTTTTTTGTACCGATATGCGTATCTAAAGCGTTATGTACATGTCGTGGGTAGTAAAAAAAAATTTCCGCTCCCACGTGCGGTTCTGAAGCAAATGCCGTTCCACATCGCATCTCGATCGTCGCCGATACCGCCTGCGTGGTGCGCCTCCGATCTTGATCGAACCGCATCTCCTGGACAAACCCTAAGACGCAGACGGAAGGAGAACAAGAGGTGGCCTCCTCTCGTGTATCCGCACTAGATCAGAGAAGATTTGGGCGAAAAAGATGATGGGGACGGAGGCGACGGGGCTGACGGTTCCTTCATGTGGACCGACCGTTCGGTCTCCATATTTTACTCAGCAAAGTACGCATATGGGGTCGCGCATACGGATTAAAACAAACTGACCGGCCAGATCCGGAACAAACCCGTAACCACTGAAAAACGGTTATTCCCTGAACGATTCCGGGGGGGGGGGGGGGGGGAGGGGGTGTACCAAAGCAAGAGTGCACTGATTAACCTCGCCAGCGTTGTAGGGAATTCTAACTTATGTATCAAGAACTCCTATATTAATTCCTCCACACTAGATGTTCAGCATGATATAAGCCGTGCAAGCCACTTCCTTCTTCTTTCATGAAACTATGGGCACTGGTAACCATGCTCCACCAACATTTAATCAAAGAACTCTAGTTAGCAATGGCTACTTGAATTTGGGCTGGGTGATTTGTCTAACCTAAACCATATATGTTTTTTCCTCGATGTTTACTCGCGCTGAAACTCCTCTTTCCCAAACTTATGATTCCTCCTCCTTCCAATATCAAAGTTGAGATATTTAAGCATTACAAAGTTTGAAATTCCAAATTTCATATGAGAACCTTGTTCGGTATATGAACAACAATTTCTGTAACCAAAACCTAGTTCCCTTGTTTTACCAGTAGCCTAATCAATTTTGTTGAATGATCTCCATCAGAACCTCATCGATCCTTGTAGATTATTTCACACAATTTCTCAGAAGGCAATCGATCTTGAAACACTAAATATCTAAAAAAAAGTTCTTCTAATTCTATGTCTGTTAAAGATGTATTTCCATATGTACTTAGACGATATAATGGTGTATCTTATAACTGAAATTCTGAGAGAGTTAAGGATATTTGGGCCATTTTCCTACATACGCAACTTATACCAGTTTGAGTGTTAGATGGGAATTCTAACGAATGTGTTCATAACCAGTTTCCGCCATAGGGCAACAAGATCGAATGGTAGTAGCTGACAATGTCACCAAATTATGTTGTATTTTCCTTTTTGTCGAGATTTTTCTGTTAATGTTTGTGTTTGATTAATATAGAGCTCCAGTTCATTCGAAAAGTTATGTGTCAGTTTCATTGGCCTGCGCTAGTGGATTATTGTGCCCCCGTCTCGCAACGAGAAGCTGTTTGAGCATTTCAGGACCATCATACATAATAAATTAAGAATAGCTCCTGATTTCAAAAGAGTATGCGCAAGCCCATCTCGCGGTCTTGTAGACATGTTTGTAGTATTTCAGTACATGGAGCACTGCGTACTGATTCAATTGCTTTTTGTGACAAATACACTTGGTTAAACATGTTCCGCACTCTTTGTGGGTATTAAGTACTCTACCGCTTCCATGCTTTTGCCAACAGAATATTGTCTACATATGACAATAAGTAATGGAGTAGCAATATTGCATGCATGGCAATTGAACTCAAGTAGTAAGTTCATGTTACAAACCACTCTCAAACCGTACAAGCCCTGAAACATGCACGCGTATACACATATACGTACTACTAAATCTCAGCGTGATTACATAAAAGCTAAAGCCACATATAAGTACATCACACACAGTACATATATAGTACTCCCTCTACCCCGAATTATATGTCATATATTTGTTTAGATTTGCATATATCTATGCATGAAAACATGTCTAGATATATACAATCTAGACAAAACTGTGACATCTGATTGGGGATAGAGAGGGATCAGATGTTAAACGTGCATGCACACTAGTATGATTACATACATTACTCAAGTGATGACAGATCAAAATATACTATATCATGCAAGTAATTGTTGAGCCTATCATCGAGCCTCTCCAGATCTAGTAGCCGGTCGATCGACGATCAGTGGTGGTTACCGGGGCTGTTCGATCTGCCGGAACTGGTAGCTCCAGTCCTCCTCGTTGTCGGCCATTGCGACACCTTCAGCCGCCGGCCGCCGTGTTCACCCAGGGACGCCTTCCTGTCTGTGCCGTGGAGCAGCACCGGCCTCGCCGCCACAGCACCAAGGGAATCTCCGGTGGACATGATCGCAAGGATTGCCACGATGACGGTGTAGAGAAGCTTGAACAATGGCGTCATACCTTAAACTGGAGCTAATTGAGATACGTCGTCGGTCAGATCTGCCCGTAGGATCTACGCGTACAGCTTGCGTTGGTGTTGCTAGCTAGCTAACGATCAGCAGGGGAGCCTAGATGCTAGCTAGCTTGTGGATCGTGAGATAGTACGAGAGATGGGATAGAACTAAGCAATGCACGGGACGGGCGTGTACTATATATACCCGATCGACCACACTCTGGACCCTACACGTGCGTACACGTTGGTGTGTTCACACCCTCATGTGAAATGGTGATGAGACGGTCTTCGTCACAGCAATCGGCGGAGACCAAGATGACGTTACCGGCCTACACGAGATCGGTGTTTACGTCACCAACGCACGTCAAGCCATCGATCAACGGCTTCCGTTATTAGCGTCTCTGGATGTTTAGTCAAAGTTTTTTGTTGACATTCGATCTACAATTTGTAAACCTTTCTTGCAAGCTTGCTGGCCGATACATTTTTATATTTTGAACCCAGGCGATGCACTTTTATCGATAAAGGTTAAAAAATACTCCCTCTGTCCCAAAATAAGTAACATGAGTTTGTCTAGATTCAGATATATCTAAACACAATTTAATATATAGGTACATGCAAATCTAGACAAACTCAAGTCACTTATTTTGAGACGGAGGGAGTAGTTGGACAATTTGTAAAACAAAGGTTGAAGACCCATACAACACATAACAGAGCACGCCGGCCCCGAGGCAGCGCCCCACACAAGTCCATGACCTAGTCGTCCTAGCGACCAAAGCTGACACACAAACACTTCAACTTAGCACGGCGAAGAAAAAAATCCGAAACTGCTGCTACAGTATCCACGTCCTCCATAGGGCCATAGAGCCGATGAAGATAACCGGACAGCACCGACCAAAAAGAACAGAGCAAGCAACGACGACACCTCCAGGACCAGTACATATTTTACGTGTTGTGCAGCAAGCCACTCGCAACTTCTTGCATGCCAAAAGCCAAACCCCCCATTTCTAGTCCACGCTGCCCCCGCGTCGCCTCCCTGTCCCTGAGGTGGCTCGGGAGGAACCAAACCTCCCCCGCCGCTACCCTCCTCCATCCCCTCGCCGCCGACCGGACGAGGCCGCCAGGCAAAGCCTAGGCAGCGGACGGGCGGCGGCGGGGTCACGCTTTCTTGCGGCGGCCTCCCGGTGTAGATCGGCATCGAGGACAAAGCCCCATCCCTCCCTCTTCCCCTGCGCCGGCGCAGGTCACCTGGCTCGGCAGAGGCGCTCGGGGGCCGTTGGGACACACATCTTGTCACCAGCTTGGCAGATACGAGATAAAATATAGTGGAGGCAGCTGGAACCCGGCAACAATTCTAACCATAACAGGAGTGGCCGCACTTGATGAATAACCGACTCCACGGAGATACAAAGATACTGGCAGATCGGGAAGGTCGCAATCATTACGGATCCAAGAAATTCTCTGTGACGAGACGAATCATTGAACATTGATCAAGATTTATCAGGGAGAATTTTGAATAGAAAATTGAAGAGATCAGGGAGAAGTTCGTCAACCTGCATACACGGCAACGGTGGCTGGACCTCCGGCGAGATCGACATGATGCAGTTGCGGGGCGAGCAAGGGGGCTGTGCGCTCTCGTCGGCGGCGCGTAACCAACCAGCGCTGGAGGTCCTATACAGCCGCATGAGTGCGGCAGCAGTTCGCCTTTTTTTAAGATCTGGTGTAGAATTTGGGTTGGGGAAAAAAGAAGACGATGACGGTTCCTGTTGCAGATCGATAATTATGTGTGCGGGCGGCGTTTTTTATGGGAAGTTAGGGCCGTGGGGCAGCATTTTCTGGGAATACTAAATTTCTGCAACGAATCTAAATCCAACGCATGTACTTGTATCTACCCCTATTATTTTCTACAACACATAATTACAGCGTTGCCAAGTATTTGTTGCTATACGGGTGTTCTTCTTGTAGTGTGGTGGGCGGCCAGACGATGGGGAGGGGCTCGGTGTGGACGGTGGCAGAGCGGGCCCGATCTGGGCTTCGAGGGCCGCGGGGCGGGCGGCGGAGCACAGCGGACGGCGCAATGGAGGAGAAGGCATGGCCGCGCGCGGTGGAAAGGCTACCGGTGGCCATGACCTGCAGCAGCTGCGCGGGCCCGATCTGGGCCTCAAGGGCCGTGGTCACGGTGTTCTCTGTCCCCTCGGGAGGTGCTAGGTTGGTGGTTGCTGCAGGCTAGAAGTGTGCGGCAGGTGGAACAGAGGAGGCTGTGGGGTGGTTGTGCGTGGCCGGACAGTTCCGGTACGGAGGAGGGATGGGAGGAGCCGGCGTTCTGAACCGGGGTTACGGTTGGCAGGCAGGCTCGATCTTGGGCAATGGTTTGTATCGCGCTTCGGCTCACTTGCCGCCCAGGGGCAATGGCATGCCCACGACTGCATGCATCTTGCTCGAGTTTGAAGACGCCGGAGATGAATGGCACCATTGTGGGGTGTTGCATCCTCCCGCCGACCATGATGAGGAAGTCCAACGCAGGAGTGGGGTAGCGCGCCTAGCTGTGCAGCGTCGGCCGGGTCAAGTGAAAGCATTCGTGGAGGCATTGTCGGCGTAGGTGTGTCGCGGTATGTTGGGAGCTGGCCTTCGGTGGGTTTGTTGAGGTTGTCGGTGAAATCCGCACTCTGGCTATGGCTGGAGTTGTCGACAGCGTCGCCTACGGGCGTCGTTACCTTGTGGGAGGCGTCGGTGTGCAGCTATCGCCTACCTTTCCCAACACACTCCGGGGGAAACCCCAGATCTGGTCTTCATATCGGATGATGGTGGCGCTACTAGCGTCGTGCTCCCTTTTGAGGGCATCATTCTTGGAGGTGGATCCGGCTGGAGGGACCTACGATTCACGGAGGTGCCGGGTGACGTCGGCTACTAGAGCCCCCTCCACATGCAAGGAGCGCCAAATGAGCCCTTTGTTCTTTGCTCGCTGGGTTAGGAGGACACCTGTTCTCTTCTTGGCATGTCGTTTCTCTCTGGCGTCGTCGAGGTTGGCCCAAATGCTCATGGATCCGTGTGTTCCGCCGTCCGGCGTCTTGTATGTAGTGTGGTGTTCTAGGTGTGGCTTGCCGTTGTTAGGGTTGGTTTTCCTTTAATAAACCAAGCAGTCCATTTTCTATCTATTCATGGGATTTAGCTTCCAAAAAAAACTTCTTGCATGCTACATTTTTCCAAGGGTAAGATCCCTTCGGTAAGTAAATAAAGTAGCTTCATTTTTTCCCCGATAGCGAAATAAAGTAGCTTCCATCATATGCTAGGACTCCCTTCGTTTTAAAATATAAGATGTTTTAGCGGAATGTATCTAGACCATTTTTAATGTATAGATTCATCTAGATTTAGAGTGAACCTACACACTAAAAGAGGTCTAGATACACTCCTTTTGTAGAGCTAAAACATCTTATATTTGAAACGGAGGTAGTACATGTAAACATGTATGACAAGAATGATCAGTCGGTCAGTGCAAGCTAAGCATGCACACGTGAGGCGCGAGATTAATTGTTAATCATTTGGTTGTAGGGGATCGGCGCAGAAAATAAAAAATTTCCTACGACGGAACCCCAGAAACTTAGCCAAGATCTATCTATGTAGTAATGCGGTAACAGTCGGAGCGCATAGAAAACATACCCTTGTAGACCGTACGCGGTTAACGTTCCGCGGGAAACATGGTTGAAGTAGTCGTACTCGAAGCCGACCTCAAGGTCGTGAAGCAGGGACACGATTGCCAGGATTCGCACCCTCACAGCAAACATCAACGACTACCAAGTCTGAGCAACCTGGACTGTTTTTTTTTTTATGGCAACTATGATGTATTTGCTTGTTTTGCTGGCTGTCTTTTGAGCCCAGCACGCTGGACCTTTGTTTGTTTGTACTCAGACGTGTATAACTCGCCTTTGTTGGCTTTATTAATTTAAAGCCAGGATCTGCTAGAGCCTTTGATCTAAAAAAATATAACTATATAAGTTTTGTGGTAACATTTGCTAGCGCCTAAATTTGCAACAACCTCCACAAGCAAAAGGATTGTTTTCAGGATCAACAGCGGAACAGTCACAGCCCATGTCCATTGTTTTCACAGAATGGGACAACATGTCAATCGGCACGTTCCAAATTTTCTTCCTATAACGTGGAGTATTAATATTCATGACAAATAACTTGTTAATTTAAACATCCCTTGGTCCAAATGAACAAGAGAAAGGCATGGCGCCCATCCTTAAAACATTAGATAAGGTCAACAGAGGGATAGAAACTAATGCGCCTTTTCGCAAGATGGGGAGGAGAGACCGAGCTCGTCGCAAGCAGCTTCGGGAATGGGCGCCGCCTGCCTACCTGCCTGTCCTCGAGTTTCCCCCTGTGGCCACCGGCCGATAGCGCCACACCAACCCATCTTCTGCCTCCGTTCCAGTCTCCTCCCACTCCTATCCTCTGTCTCTAGGCCGAGCTCGTCGAGGAGACGTAACCGGTCATTTGATTTGGAGGTGAAAGTCTCTATAATATTGCTGAACTTGCAAGGACAAAACCGTACAAAGAAAGTGGACGGAAAATTTTAGATAACACAAGACCGAGAACAGCTATACATCCTGTACCCTACACGTATTGGTGTCTAGTGTCTACACACGCCTACTCGTGGAAATGGCTAAGGAGATAGTCTTCGTCACAGCAATCGCTAGACACGATAATGATGACGTTACCTCGATGAGATCGGTGTTCACGTCACGAACACACGTACGTCAAGTCATCGATCGACGGCTTCTGTTATTAGCATCTTCGGACATAAGTTTTTTGTTGACGTTCCATTATCCTCCGATATGTAGAACTTTTTTTGGCAAGCTGGCTGGCCGGTAGGTGCGTGTTGTACGTGTGTGTAGCACTGCAGCATGCAGGCGCCAGGCGGCTGGCAACTTCTTGCATGCTACTCCACTTTTCCAAGGCGGATTAGTTCTCTGATACCTTGTCCGCTTTGGTAAGTAAACAAAGTAGCTTCCGTTTTTCTTTGACAGCGAAATAAAGTAGCTTCCATGCTAGTATGGCAAGGATGATCACTCGGTTATTAGTCCAAACTAGCATGCACACGTGAGGCGCGAGCTTCATTGTTAATCAATCATTTGGCGTCTTGGAATACTTTTATCTTGCTATAATCATTTTGTCGATAGGCCGACCTGGCGAGCTAGCTAGCACTAGCACCCAGCTGTTTGTTTTGAAGCACCAAACCGATTCCACCGGCAGCGAAACACGTACGTTGCTTTTGAAGCTAGCAGCTTAATCGATTTCGATCATTCCCGTACGTGAGAACTAGCTCGTTCTTGGCTAGTTGTATGTGTATGTTGCGACGGAAGTAAAGCCGATCAGAAAAAGATTTAATTGTCACAATCACGTCTCGTGCCTGTCTTGCTCTTCTCTATTTCTTTTTTGTGATTTTCGTTGATACAATGTGCAACCCTATAAGGGCTTAGGGTACCTTTTACTACTCGTGGGAGAGAGACTAGTATAAATTCAATCGGAGGGTTGAGATACAACGGCAGAGATTACGCCCAACAGGCCCATGAAGCTTTTAAGTATTAGAAAAAACGTGTACACGCCCCGAGCACGCCTCGACACGCCGCTACCGCCTCCACCTCAGCAGGCTCGCACACGCCCAAGAACGCCAACGCCGTTGCCGAGCTCCCAGCCCAGCGACGGATCTGCTTCATGGGCACGATCTGCTTCTCCGAGGAGGTTACGCCGACCCGTGCAGGCAGCCGGTTCGCAGTGCACGTGAGGTGCATCACGAAGGTGTCCTTGGAGTTCCGCAGCCGAGGTCAGCGCCCTTGCGTGCTCCGGCGCAAGCACTTCACTAGGAACATCACGACGTTCGCCGACCTCGCTGCACTCCAGAGCGACGACGCCTACCGAGGCGTGCTCCGCAGGATGCTGGCACCGGAGCCGGCTGAGAACGAGTTGGACGTTGTCGTGCCCGTGGACGTCTTGCCGGAAATCCTTGGCATGGTGATACACCTTAGGGACCATGACTTTAACTTCTGCCTCACCATGAGCGTGCGCCGGAGGGTGATGCACGACGAGCTGGCTGTCCTGATGGCCTGTAAGGCGAGGCCGGCCGCCGGCAGCAGCAGCGATGGAGCAGGACCTGGCCGGCGTCCGGCAAGATGGATGACCGCACGTTCTGCTTCGATGAACCGGAGGGAGAGTGTCGTGGAGCTCTCGGCCTGCGAGCGGGCGTTCCACGGCCGGTGCATTTCCATGTGGTTCTCCAAGTCGTCGACGTGCCCGATGTGCGGGGCGACGATTAGGCTCTCTGCACTGCCGGAGCTTCTTGACCTGTTATTAGCTGCGATCTTGAGTACTAATTATCCATGTCATGTTTCCAGTAGGTTTATCGTCGCTATTTGTTGGGCTGAGCCTTTTAATGGACCGGACTCTACTAGGCCTGGCCTTTCTTGTTAACGTGCGGGAATTTGCCGTTGAGGTCATTGTACTAGTCGTCTTTTTAGCACTAGTATAAATGCTTCTGGACCATCGGATTGACAAAAATAGATGGCTATTACTTATTTGAGAGTACCATAAAACACCTCAAGATTAGACTAGGACTAGAACTCCTAATTCTACTAGGACTCAAACTTGCACCTAATCCTACTTCTATACGTAATATAGCAACGAGGTTACCTTCTACATTCACCTCCATAACCTTGTTTCCTCGCTTCACTTCTTGCACTCCGACTTTCTCCCTCATCTCGATGAACTTCTGTCTCCCGAGAGACTTGGTAAGAATGTCTGCAAGCTGATTGTTTGTGTTCACGTGTTGCACCACGATCATCCCCTCCTCAACGCACTCCCGGATGTAGTGAAAACGGGTGTCTATGTACTTGCTCCTCTCGTGATGAATCAGGTTTTTGCACAATGAGATTGCAGCTTGGTTGTCGATCTTTAGTGACACCTTCTGCACCTCCTTCTTTGCAAGATCAGCTAGGAGCCTTCTCACACACCTTGACAAGCTGCCGTGCTCGTCGCAATGTACTCTGCCTCACATGAAGACAGTGTCACCACCTTTTGTTTTTGAGAATTCCACCTGATAGGATTCGGACCTAGGTAGAATACCATGCCCGATGTGCTCTTCTGATCATCAACATCGCCCGCCATGTCGCTGTTTGAATATCCATGAAAGATCAATCCTTCTTTTCCCTTTTTGTATATGCAGCCAAGATTGATAGTGTCTTTCACATAGCACAGGATTTGCTTGACAGCGCTCATGTGTTTGGTCGTGGGGTTCTCCATGAAATGGCTCATGATCCCGACTGAATATGCCAAGTCTGGTCGGGTATGCACCAAATATCTTAGGCTGCCCACAATGCTTCGATACGCTGTGGTATCCACCGGAGGATTTGAGCTGATCTTGCTCAACTTGTGACGTTGGTCCCATTGGAACTTGTATGGCATTGCAATCTGCCATGCCACACTTGTCCAAAAACTTGACCGCGTAAGTCGATTGACATAGGGAAATTTCTCCAGAGTTTTGCTTGACTTCAATGCCTAAGTAATAGCTTAGTAATCCCAGATCACTCATGCTAAACTTCTTCTTCATCTGCATCTTGAGACTTTCAATTTCTTGCGCGCTATCTCTGGTTATAATCAGATCATCGACATAAACTCCAACTAGTACGTTTGAACCTTTGGAGTTTTTTGTATAGACTGCGTGCTCGAGGGGACATCTCTTGAATCCGAGAGCGACCATACATTGGTCCAAATTTGTGTTCCAAGCTTGTGGCGCTTGCTTCAACCCATATAGTATCATCTTGAGCTTGTAAACCTTATATTCTTCACCTTTCTTCTCGAAGCCGATGGGCTGTTCCACGTACACTTCTTATGTGAGATCACCGTTGAGAAATCCGATTTAACATCCATATGATGAACCTTCCACTCCTCTTGTGCTGCCAAAGCTAGGAGCAGTCTCACGGTCTCGAGTCAAGCAACCGGTGCAAACACCTCCTCATAGTAAACTCCTTGACGTTGTACATAACCCTTTCCAACGAGTCTTGCCTTGTACTTCACAACAACACCCTTTGTCGTGGTGGTGTCACGGCAGATGCCATGGATAGGCTGAAGGTGGGGACTAATACACGCTAGGGGAATCCAGGTAGGGATAGTGAAGTGATTCTCCACACAGTTGTTTGTATTGCTTTGCTTCCAAGATTACAAGTGCTCCTAGAGCTGTATTGGCGAGAGGAGGAAGAAGGAGCTCTCTTACTCTCACCCACAGATCACACCTAGAACCCTAGCCAAATCAGAATAGCGGAGCCCCTTCTACTAAAACCCTAGCCCCCCTTTTATAGAGGGAGCTCGGTCTCTGCTTAGGGCATACGTGGAGGCATATTCCTAAGAATATGCTTCCTCCCAAAGTAGTAAGCCGACCGGGGTGCTTTTCCCCCGCGTCACACATGCAGAGGCTACGTGAGCCTCTGCGGCGCCCGCGTCAGCCGACATGGGCGTCATCACCCTTGTTGGCCACGTCCCGGTGGTCCTGCCCTTGCATGCTTCGCTCAGGTAGTGCGTACCGGGGCTTCTTTTGACCAGCGAGATTCCTTCCTTCTCCTAGAAGCTAGACGTGACCCGGATCCTAGTTGATCCGGCCACACCTGTTCCTGCATACAAGTAAAACAAGCACTTCCGACTTACTGCTTAAGTCGGTTGAGACTTAGTTAGGCGAACGCCCCCTGGTCCGGGTTACCCCGTGATTCGGCCTGCCTTGAGGTGACCCGGCCAGCATCCGCTTTGACCTTGCTGAATCTCGGCTAACTCGGCCTTTATACCCCGGCGTGACCCTACCCGGGGGTATCCCCCCAACATTAGTCCTCGAAGCTGGTGCGATCTTAGCTGCCTTGGCCGCTAAGGCCACATCAGGTTCAATTCTGAGCTCTGATCGTTATTGCCGAGTTACTTCTTTATCTCGGATTATACGGATTTGCGCTCCCTTCGCACATTCCAAGTTTTCACTTGCCGGCCGGGTTACCACTTTGATTCGGAGCTCATGGTTTTACTTTCCCTCTACACATTCCAAGTTTTCACTTGCTGGCCGGGTTACCACGGTTCCATCCAGGTCTTGTTTCCTTCTCTCGTACGCCAACCCATGTGGAGGGTAATCATTATGTTGTCTTATTTTATGGGCCAGCACAGTAACCGCCGTAGTAATTGTCAGTTATCACTGTGCGCGGGTCACGTCACGCCTGCCTCCTCGTTTACCGCATCACAGCGTCACGTCATGGGATCATCTCCGCTCTGTTGCCTTCCGTGTGGCTCCCTGCTGATTGGCCGAGGTGGGCTATACACAGCCACACCGTGTGGCTCATTCGCAGGACGCGATCCCACTCACCCCTTGAGGGAGTGGTTAAATAGGGGAGGGGCGCACCCCTTAGGAGTTTTCCCCTTCCGCGCCCCTCTGCCCCTTTCTCTTCTTCTTCGTCTTCCTCGCGACCACGCCGCTGCCAGTTCGCCAAGTAGCAGCGCCGCCGTTGCACTGCTTCCCCGTGCCTCTGCGTCGCAGCCACCGCTACGCAACTCCCTCGCCACGGGTCGTTGCCAATCTAGGCCTCTGCCCCCCGCCGCCGCTAGCGTCAGCAAGGGCAGCGGAGACCAGATGACGGAGGAGGAGCTCATCGTCGCTGAGCAGGAGATGGAGGAGGACTCTGCGGCGGCGGACCGTGGTGCGTGGGCCGGGTCTTGGGTCTGCCAAGATGACCTGGACTGGCTCTACCGGACCAGACGCATCCCCGCCAGCGTCGCCGCTCGTCTCGCCTCCGCCGAATTGGCCCCCTCACCCAATCCGGGTCAGTACGTCGTGTTCTTGTCCCACTTCCAACGGGGGTTCGGTTTGCCGGTGAGCGACTTTTTCCGGGATTGGCTTAGTACCTACGAACTCCAGCCGCACCACCTTCCTGCCAACACCATTACCTCTCTTTCCGCTTTTGCCTCTACGATCGAAGGCTATGCCGGACTTTGGCCCACGAAGGAGCTATGGATCCGGTTTTCCGGCCTTCGTCGTAATGTCATCCCAAACATCCAACTTGACCCGGAGGACAAACAGCTCACTCAATTTGGAGCTGCGTCCATCTCACCCCGGAGGCTTTCCGTTTTCCCTCGAGTCACCGGGCTAGACTCCTGCAAAGGGTGGGCCCGGACCTTCTTTTATGTCCGGAATACGGGCACTGAAGACTTGATCCGGCTGCTTGCCTATACTCCGGGTCCACCTAACCCGGAGTTGTGGGATGTCGTCCCCAAGAAGCCCACGGCCTTGGCCAACCAGGTCAACAAGAGGTTCGCGGAGCTGAAGAAGCTCGGGTTGCGCAACGAGGATGCTATGATCACGTTCGTGCGCAACCGAATTTCCCCTCTCCAGAAGCGCACCCACAAGGTGTGCCACATGAGCTTCGGCCGTGACCCCAACCGGACCTCATCCTTTGAGCTGAGCAACACGGAGATATATCGCCGGGTTAAGGTTCTCTTCACCACCCACAAGGACTTCTCCTCTGAGTGGACTTGGGGAATTGAGCATTATTGCCGCGATAGGCTTCCTCCCGCGGTAAGCTTCATGTTGCAAACTTACCCCGGACTAATTACATGTCGGTTATTGTTGCATTTTTGACCCTTTTGTTCATTCTTTTCCTCAGCTATTTCCTCAGCAGACCCTTGAGGATGACACCGATCCGACCCTTAAGTGGGCGCCGGACCGGGAGACTACGGATGAGGAAGAGCCGGACCAGGAGATGTTCCTCCCGATGACCGATGCTACAAAGCGACCCACCGGTAAATTCTCTTCTATTAGAGATTGGCCCGATGATGAAGATGACTCGGATGTCGAGGTGATTGAACCTGTTGAGGCTGTCCCCCTTTCTTTTGCTTTTCCGGCATCAGCTAATCCCGGTGGGCACATCTACGAGGATCCTCCCCTTGCTACGGGCGAACCTGTTCCGGTAGCACCGAAGAAGAAGCGCGGGGCTGCTCCAAGTTCCTCCTCCGGACCTTCCTAGCCCGCTAAAAGGCGAAAGAAGTCTGGGGACAAGACTGCCTCCAAGCCAGCAGGCAAGGCCCCAGCACGAAGGGTTCGGAAACCCAAGGAGGCCCAAACCTCGGATGCGTAAGTCTTTTTCCCTTTGCAACTTGTTCTTCATTGCATTGTTGTAATTTCTGTTCTGACATTATTTGATTTTGCAGGGCTCCGGTGGAGGTCCCTCAGAGTGGATCTAGCATCTCTTCACCGCTCCGACCTAGCCCTTCTCCCCCTCGTGACGACGAGTCACGTCCGCTGAGCCCTATTCCAGAGGGTTCTGCGGCTGCTCCAGGTTCTGCTCCATCTTGTCAAGAGGAGGGTAACCTTGGAGCGGGGGAGACCGGTCCAGCCGAGGCGACGGCATCCACAACTTCGGCTTCGCCGCAACCAGCAACCACTGAAACTACCTCGGCACCAGCACCAGCTCTAGTACCAGCAACCAAACTAGCACCAATACCAACTCCGGCATCAGCACCAACTCCGCCTGCAAAAACATCAGCAGCGGCACCAAGTCCAGCAACAAGAGCACCAGCGCCGAGCTCCTCTGCCTCGTCCGAGTCTTCTCAACCTCGGCGAGGAACTACCCCGGCAACTCCCAAGGGGAAATCCGCTGTGACGACTTCCTCTTCCCAGCAAGCCAAGGGCAAAAAGGCTCCGGACGCTACCAAGTCAGCATTCGTCGAGGCTAGGCAGCGTACCCTCGCATCAATGCTTCCCAAGAAAGCTCCAGCAGCGAAGGACGCCCCTGTCGAGCCAACTGATGCACAACAGATGGTTCTGCACACCAGCCCAGCCCTTGCCTTGGTTGAGAGGAAAGAAGCGCACGCGAAGGGCTTGGTAGCGCCCCATATGCCCACCGGTGAGCGGTACCCTCCGAGCTTGATTGAATTTGTCATGAATTGGAACAAGGCGGAGTTCGTCCACAACGACGATCTTCCGGAGAAGTTCAGCCCCGCTGAATTTTCTTCCCAAATGAACACAGCCGCTAAGGTGATCAACCTCGCGGGGCGGATGATGGAGGTACGTCGCTTCCCCTTTACATGCTGTAGATAATAACCATTAGTCACCGAGCCTCCGGGGGAGTAACTTGTTACTCGGCCGGATGCTCTTTAGAAAACTAACGTAGCTCCATGAGAACTTTGAATATGCACACACCTAGATCCGTGTTAAGTTCCACTTGGCCCGGATTTAGTATACTTCGAATATGCACACACCTAGAGCCGGGTTAAGTTCCACTTGGCCCGGATCTTGTACACTTCGAATATGCACACACCTAGAGCCGGGTTAAGTTCCACTTGGCCTGGATTTTTGTACACTTAGAATATGCACACACCTAGAGCCGGGTTAAGTTCCAATTGGCCCGGATTTTTGTACACTTCGAATATGCACACACCTAGAGCCGGGTTAAGTTCCACTTGGCCCGGATTTTTGTACACTTCGAATATGCACACAACTAGAGCCGGGTTAAGTTCCACTTGGCCCGGATCTTGTACACTTCGAATATGCACACAACTAGAGCCGGGTTAAGTTCCACTTGGCCCAGATTTTTGTACACTTAGAATATGCACACACCTATAGCCGGGTTAAGTTCCACTTGGCCTGAATTTTTGTATACTTCGAATATGCACACAACTAGAGCCGGGTTAAGTTCCACTTGGCCTGGATTTTTGTACACTCCGAACATGCACCAAGATAATTTATGTTTCTGTACTCCTTTCAGGTGACCACTAATTGCCGGATTGCTGAATTCCAATGCCTGCTGGATACCCACAAGATGCTACGCGCCAAGCAAACTGCACTTCTCGCGGAATACGAGAAAATGGGTAAATTTCTTCCTTGGCGCTTCTTCGTTTTTCTTCATCTTCCTCTGCCGAACTAATCTCATCATTCGGTTTCCGCAGCTGGGGTGGAGGCTGAGAACAAGATTATGTGGAAGAATCTGGAACAGATCAAGGGTAAGTTATTTTTGTCTGACTCTACAGTGCTTTCCACTTCCTTTTTTCTTGGCTCGGCGAACATTCATACCTCGGCTCTGCCGGGTCAACACACTATTTCAGCGTCGCTTGAAGATAGTGTGCCCGTGCCTGATATGATGCTGCATTTTCTCGAACAAGCAGGGCAACACCAAGCCGAGCTTAAGAAGAAAGACGATGAGCTCGCCCTCCTCCGGACCAAGGACGATGAAATCGCCAGGCTCAAGGCTGAGATGGAGAAAATGAAGGCTCAGCACCAATCCGAACTCCAAAAGGTTGGCCAGAATTACATAGAAGAGCGCGAACGCCTCAATCTCCAGATCGCTAAGGACCAGGATTTACTCAAGGAGTCCGACATCCAGCTAGGGTCGGCGAATGCTGAGCTTGAGCAGCTTCGTAAGAGGCGTGATGACTGCACCAGGGAGCTGACCCGGATCCTCAGCCATATATCACGTAAGCTCCTTTCCCTTATCCGACCTACTTCTCCGGGTTACTTCATATGTATTTTCTTTACCTTCTTCCTTTGTCTCTTTTCCAGGCAAATTTCCAGAGGGCACTGCTATTGCGAGCGCAGCAGTTGCCGACTTCCACCGAGAAAGGGGTACTCCTGCCGCTCCTGATGGTGAAGAGATTCCCTATGACATGGAGGACATGTTGGTCAGCTTGTCATCTCGCGTGGAGCTCATCAAAAATTATGGCAAGGACATCCTCGACGTTGCAGTTCGCATCTTCAACACGTTCTGGCCCGGCGAAGATACTCCGGAGACCACCGCAATTCTCGTTGAGAAGCTAATGGAAACCGAGACTCAGCTCGACCTCTGGAGAGAGTCCGCTGGGCGTGCCGCAGCTGATACCATTCTCCACTACATACTCACGTGGTATGAGAAAATTGATCTCAACCTCCTGACACGCCTGCGCACAGGATCCAGATGGACCAATGACCCGGAGTGGGTGGCTCGGCGTCAGGCTTGCGCCCATAGCCTCATCGAATATGCTCCCAATCATGAATGGGTTGAGGGGCCGAGCTTCCTGGAAGCCGCTGGGGACGAAGAGGTTGAGAATGATGAAGATGGCTCGGACGGTGATGGAGAAGATGACGCCTCGGATATTGAAGATGGCGAAGATGATGTCGAACTCCCTCCCTCCTCCTGGACGGGTGGAGTTGTATTCCATATACATGTGATATTTTGCTACTAAGTTCTTATGCCGGATTAACTTGGGTGTAGTCCCCGAGTTTCTTTTTCTTGTTCGTCCAATCTTTTGGCTCGGTTCGTGTCTACCTTGATTCGGTTTTACGACTTACGAATCCGAGGTTCAAAAATTGTCTTAACAATACTGGGAAACTTTTAGACTTAGCTCAAAAATAAAACTGCATAATAACTTGAAAATAAATACAAGGTTAGTCCGAAAAACAAACGTCGGCTCGAATAAATTCTTTTTCTTAGTCGTTTTTCATGTGCTACGCAATTCCAGACTTGTTCTCTTGCTTGCCATGAAGCCAATTCTTGTTGAACAGCAGCAAGGCGAAGAGTTGGGTTCTTGGTGCTCACATATTACTAATCCGAGTTAAGTAGAATAACTTATTCCAGCTAACGCACAAAAAACAACAAACATTATTAAAGCAGTCCCCGAGTTACTGCTCGAGGTGCCAACATTTCATTGATAAGCTCATTGCCGACATACATACCGACATATGAGACGACTCGGATACATACACTTCTTAGTTAAGTGTAGAAAGGACGAAGTAGAGCTATATTCCATGGTCGCTTAGATTCCTCTCCGGACCTATCCACCTTGTTATTTTCCTGTGGCTTTGCATCTATAAGATAATAAGAATCATTGTGCAATGCCCTGCTCACGATGAATGGCCCTTCCCATGGAGGGGATAATTTATGCATGCCGGCAGTACGTTGTACCAACCGGAGCACCAGATCGCCTTCTCGAAAGACTCGGGGGCTTACTTTCCGGCTATGATAGCGTCGGAGATTTTGCTGATATATGGTGGATCTGGACAATGCTAGTTCTCTCGCTTCTTCTAGCAGATCAATATCATTTTGCCGGGCTTCTTACACTTCGGCTTCTGTGTATTGGGTGACCCTAGGCGAATCATGCTCTATGTCGGCTGGTAATACAGCTTCTACCCCATATACCAGAAAAAACGGCGTATAGCCTGTTGATTGATTCGGAGTTGTTCTTAAACTCCATAGTACCACTAGTAGTTCTTCTATCCAGCACCCCGCTGATCTTTGCAGTGGCTCCATGAGCCGAGGTTTTATCCCGGATAATACTAATCCGTTGTATCTTTCCACTTGTCCATTCGATGCTGGGTGGGCTACCGAGGCTACGTCCAGCCGGATCTTCATCCTGGCAGAAACGCGCAAATGCTCCTTCCGCAAAATTTGTGCCATTATCAGTTATGATGCTGTGAGGATAACCGTACCTCAAGATGATATCTTTGAGAAACGTTACGGCCGTAGCTCCGTCACATTTTCTTATAGGCTTTACTTCAATCCACTTCGTAAACTTGTCCACCATTACCAGAATGTGAGTCATATTTCCCCTTGCTGGTTTGAACGGGCCAACCATATCCAAGCACCATACGGCAAATGGCCAAGTAATTGGTATGGTCTTGAGTTCCGACATTGGCATATGTGTCTTGGTAGCGTACCTCTGACAACCATTACATTTTCTCACCAGATCTTACGCTTGCTCTAAGGCATTTGGCCAATAGAATCCGTGCCAGAAAGCTTTTGCTACCAAGGCTCGGGATGAGGCATGATGCCCGCATTCCCCCTGATGTATATCTCGGAGGATGTCAAGCCCTTCTTCCGGGTCAACACATCGCTGGAGGACATTGGTCACACTTCTTTTGTATAGTTCGGAATTGATGATCGTGTAAGCCTTTGCCCAACTCTGTGTTTGCCTGGTCAGCACTTTCTTAGTGGGTAACGTTCCATCTTTCAGGAACTGAAATATAGGTAGTGCCCAAGCTGGTATTGCTCGCACAGGGAACACATCCTCATCAATCTCCATCTGATCCACCGGCATAACTTTAACCGGATCACGCTGAGCAGTCCCCGGGTTTACTGAAGTAGTCCCTGGGTTTGCTGAGGCAGTCCCCGGGTTTCGCGCACCACTTCCCATGTCAATGTCCATGGGAATAGCTCCGGATTCCGTGTCCTCCGGGACATAGATCGAGTCGGTTTCTGGGGAGGGCCTGATGGATGGTTTCCTGAGGTGCTCTAATGCTACACCCAGTGGAATTGCTTGTCAGGTTGACCCGAGATTCGACAGCATGTCGGCAGCCTCATTTTCCACCCGGGGTACATGGTGAAATTCGCATCCCTCAAAGTAACCAGATATCTTCTGCACATGAAATATGTACAGTTCCATGTTTGGATCAAGGGCGTCCCACACTCCCGAGACTTGCTGCACCACCAAATCCGAGTCGCCAAAGCATACGATCCGACGTATCCCAATTTATTTTGCCATCTTGAGCCCGTGCACAAGTGCTTCATACTCGGCGACATTGTTTGATGCCGCGGAATGGATCTACAGCACGTATCTCAGCTGGTCCTTCTTTGGCGAGGTAAGTACAACTTCGGCACCTAGCCTGGTTTTGGTTTTTGATCCGTCAAAGTGCATTCGCCAATAGTTCGGATCTGGGAGTGGTGGTTCGTATTGCACCTCGGCCCAGTCCACGAAAAGTCCGCCACAGCTTGAGATTTAATGGCTTCTCTTCTGTCATATTGCGGCGCATAAGGAGCTAGCTCAATTGCCCATTTTGCAATTCTGCCACTT